>MU866498.1:0-22036 GCA_033296915.1 Triangularia setosa | reverse complement strand
CGCAGTCCAAGAAACCCTAGAGTTCTCAGGTTGTTGCTTCCACTTACTCGGCAGGGCCTATTCAACTGGCCTGCCAGAGTTATAATTCTAAACAATACTTGCATACATCTACTTCTTTAACCTACCATTTTTCCACGATCACATGCTCCACAAGTTATTGCCATTGACAGCTGTGAAAGTACGCGATGGCTTTAGACATCAGGCACAGTGTATGCAAAGTTCAATACGACCCTGGTCGAGACTGACAAATGCATCCATGTTTGACGCACCCATTGTATTCCAGCCATAGTGCTAGAGCTCCCATCCGCAACACCCCTGCCCTAGAATAACCTCAAAGAATGCCCAATTGCACTGCATAGCTATTTGGACAATTGACACACCTGGCTCGTGATACTGAGGATCCAACCTTCGGTTCCTCACTCCCCCAGCATTTACCCACTATCCTCAGTTCTGCTTAATCACGATTCTCACAACACCAGCCCCGCTTCTCCGGAATATACCAATAAACTTTTCCGTTCAATAACGAAGTCCCCGTGACTCCACGGTAAGGCTTTTGAGTTCATTAGGCTTCGGATCTCGGGTATGCACATGTCTTTGTCCGAAAGCCTCCTCTCCCAATCTTTTCTAGCGAACACACCTCCCGACGTCAAGTTTGATACCACCCAACCCAACAATTCCACAACATGAGCCCAAGTAGCTACGCCTGTGCTATTTGCTGATGGACCATATACGAAGAGGGTAACATGACATGGAGAAATGAGTTCCGCAGACGTTTGTATACATCCCAAGCTGCTGCTGCTGCCCTCTTCCGCTAACACACCACCTTGACCAGTTGTCAAAGATCCCAGGTAGTCCAGATGTTCACTTGAGGGGAGTCGGTCTCTATGACGACGCCGGCCGATATGATGACCCCAGATACACAAAACCGGAAGAGGACACCTTTGCGGTGTGACGAACCGTGTGACAAGGGCTGGAGTTCAGGGCATGGAACAACATAGGTTCAATTCATTTTAATAATCTTCAGTGGCCTCAAGATCCTTGATGAGGAATCTTTTCATCCCACTGCTCTGCTCTTCTGCTCATGTATTTATCTCTCTCTGTGGTCCGTGCTTGTGATGACCTTAGGTATCTGCCAAGTCCAGCACATCCCTCTGATTATACATGAGCCAATAATGCCTCTGCTGCTGCCGCCTGTAGCCTGTTGCTTGTTTTACTTCCCAAAAACTGGCTCAGAGCTCGCAGCTCACTGTGTCGTTGGCTGTGATCTAGGCTGCGGGTAGTTGACGTGTGACAAACCGACATGGAGGACCTCGATGACATGAAACACAGCTTTTTCGTGCATGATGCTTGCTGACACCTCTCGGCAACGGCGCTCTCGCCCGTAGACATGCCGCTTGACAGCTTGCGGTGTGCCTTTGAATCCGTCACAGGGACCGGGTGGTGATTTAATACTCAAATGGGGGAACTCGTATGGGGGGGAAGATGACAGTCGTTTTCCCTCGGAATATCACCATCGGCGAGGGATGGCTAAGGATGCTCCAACAAGTGCACACCCCGTCGAAGCCCATGTGAGGAATCTCCTGTCCTCCACGTCGATCTCAGACGTGGATGATACAGCCCCAGAGGTCTCTGCTTGGAACCATCACTTTTGGCCCTTTGACGGACAGCTTTCGTGATTTTACGAAGTAAAATTCGACCTCCAAGAACCCACCTGTAAGAGAAATTGGCATCGTCTCTACCAAATCCTAACCGAAGACCAATTTCCCCGTGGTACAGTGAGACACCGCATGGAGAGGCCTCAAAAACCGAGAGCTGATCTGGAAACAACTTCGGAACCTCGCCCCTCTTGTGCACTGGCATCTATCCCGTCCAAAACAGGATGTGCCCTCTTCTTTTACATTTGAGGGACCTTTCCCCGTCGAAGCAAAACTCATAGTGGGAGGCGCCCTGGATGGAAAGTACCATGATGGATTCACCCCGCCCGATCCCGGCTGCAAGGAGCTTCACAAGATTTGCTTCCATGCTCCCGAAGCCGTTTCTCGAGTTACAGTTTTCACTATTGTGGTTGGGCCGTTTACAAGACATATCGCCAGCCTCTTGTTTTTAACCACGGCCGGGGAGAATTTCACCGTTGGTTACCATGCGCCGGCTGGTCATAGCGGCACAAAGGAGCAATTCCTCGACCTCGACTCTCCAATGACGGGTTTCAACATCGCCCTTGGGTGGGGCGGCATTCATGCTCTACAATGCGTGACATCGTCAGGGGGGTTGTCGAGCAGCACCTGGATCGGCTGTCCACATGATACTACCAAGACGAGGCGTTTAAGCAGTTGTTTACAAGTAAAGAGGTTCCTAGATGCGGGATTTGATGCAAGTCAAACAACCTCTAAAACAAAAAAAACCTTTACTAATTTTGTCGTCGTCCCACAGGGAATGCGCCTAGCCAGTGTTATTGCTCCAGATGAACCTTAAGCCCCTGGCGGTCAACTTGCCAGTCACAACTTTAGAGATGCCGCCGTATGGTACCCCCGAAATTCCATCTAGCACCATCAACCTCAGCGAGGGTCATTCATCCCCAGAGGGTTCGTGTCGAACCTATCCATCTCGACATCAATAGCGCGGAGGGAGAGTGGACCAGCCGTGTGACCATAGGCCGGATAGTGAATAAACCAACAGGAAGCAGGCCTCTGGCAGGGTATGGTCTCCTCTCCTTTTTCAGCGTACGTGCTGAGGTTATCTCGCGTGGTGAATGAAAGAAGAGAGACTGCTGGTGCTATTCAGATGCAAAATGGCGGCCGAAAAAGTGATTTAAACAGATTCACACTTCCCAAGGACAGGAGTGTTGATACGAAATTTCTCGAGTGTTCCAAAACAAAGGTTGGTTGTTGCGGAAGAAAATACGTGCATCACCAGGTTTTACGGGACGCATTTTAGACTTCTAAACCTGATTGCTCCGGGAGCCATGACAGAGACCTGCACGATTTGTCAAGAAGAAATGCTTGAGCAAGTCGAGTGTGGAACCGGGAACAATAGAGAGGGCGAACTAGCACGGAAGATATAAGAAGCTGGATTGTATTGGTTTCTAGTATGAATCTGAATTGCTGTTTACAGCCCTTAAACCATATTCCTGCTTAGTGGACATATATCTGTAGCTCCTGGCTATTCGTGTAGTTAGCTACTTATCTTCCGATTTGCTTCTCAACGGGGGTAAAATCTAACACCAACCCACAGAAACCATAACAGCAGATACACCACAATTCATTAAATCCCCTCTCATCTTTCCAATTTCATCTTAAACTCCCACCTCTTCATAATACATCGATAAATACACTAGTATATCTGTCCCTCATTGCACCCTATGACATCAAAGCACATAGCGATAATCAGACACCAAAGCTGATGAGTACGGGTTCTCCGAATTGTCCTTCTTCTTCACCCCCGTGCGCTTCTCTTCCTCCTTATCCTTCTCTTCCAATTGCGAGCCCGCTCTGACGGCGGGGCTTTGCAGCTTCGACAAGAACCTACTCAGCCTACTAGATTTTGGCTTGGTTTCGGTTGAGGATTCGGGATAGTAGGACTGGGACTCTTTGAGTGTAGATTGCTTCAGGGAAAGCTCGGAATCTAGAGTGAATCCATTCGTGCTGTTGTTCGTTGTGCCTGAAGCGTGAGATTTGTTGCCCATCTTGGGCGGTAAGACGACCAGTTGAGACCAGCTGTTTGCTTTGGGGGGGTGGGGGGATTGAGGGATCAACCTGTGATAACACTGGATGATTGAATGGCTGTAGCGGCGGCTTTGTGTATGGAGCGGAGGAGTTGACATCTTTTATAACCACAGTCATCAAGTGTTAGCATGTCAGCTGATGCTTGTCCATACGCTCACTGTTGCAATGCACTGCCTCTCCTCGTCCACTTCCGATGTAACCCAAGCCACAGGCAGAATTGAAGGCTGATAAACCGCATGTTGAAGCTACTATTTGCTAGTTTAGGTAGGAGGTTGGCTTGGCTCTTGACTGAATGGCGTCGTTACGAATTGCTCGGCCTCTAGTCCCTGATTTGACATGACATTCTCCAAGACCTTTTCTTGCCTACATCGCAACTACCATCGAGACTCACAACTGTCACCAGATTGCATTCTCTCCCATAAAAAGCCTCATCATTTACCTATGATGCAGTTCATTGTAGGTCAGGGGTGTTCACGATGAGAGAAGGACATTGACTGGCTGGAGTGCAACCGATGCCTGATACAAAATATATAGGAGAGCTGGCAACGAATTGAGTCTGTATTAATCCCTGTTTAAAGGGGAACCACTCCTTCAATCATGGCACATAAATCTGTGGCTCCTGGCCATCCTCACCAACTTTGTGCCTGCCCTCAACCACTCTCCTATTGTGCACCTTGTAAATTCCGACCTGCAGAATGGCAAAGCAGATACCAATGGACACCATAATGATCTGGATACGCAGACCATTGGAGTAGCTATTACATATTAGTTGAGATTGATACGTAGGACCAGAAATGGCAACTCACAAAGGTCTGTCTTTGGCTTGGTAATACTGTGTGCCAACCATCAGCCCGCTGATGGCAGACATGACCCACATGCTGTGACTGTCAGTGAGATGTTAAATGAGCTGTGCTATACCATGACAACTTACGCAATGCTGATACTCCGCTCTCCCGGACTCCTGCAGTTAAGCTGGACCCATGTGTTGTGAACCGGATGATAGCCCACAGCCAGGGCGTTGACAGCTGTCCAAAGACCCCACCTTGACCATTGTCCGACATGTGGATGCACCTCCCTTGCGACGATGAGGGTGACTAGGAAGCAAACCTGAGCCAGGATCACAGTGCCGCCACGGCGGTTTGTTTTGTCGCTAATGTATGCAAAGATGAAAACAAAGGCTAGGGACAAGGAAGCGCCGACTGCTGCCAGTGCGTTTGCAGCAATTGTGTCCCATCCCAAAGATCTGTTAGGCGTCAGATGAAGAGCCCAGTCATAAAACGGTATCCCAACATGACTCACTTGAAAATTGAGGGCGTATATGTAGTTAAGGAGCTCCATGTCGAGAACAAGCAGAAGGTGGAGATGAAATGCGGCCAGCGCTTGTAGTGGGTGATTGTCTTCCAAACCAACTGGAGCGGAATCTCCATTCCCTGCGCACCTCCTCTCTTTTCTTTATCGTCTCTTTCAAGCCTCTTTTCGAGGATATCGCGGTCGTTTGTGCTGAACTTGATCAGCCCTGGACTGAGGAGTGGTCTTGGCATGTCGGGGGATCCGGGAAGGAAGAAGATGAGAATGAAGGAGACCGCGATGGTAAACAGGCCCTCAACTGTGGTAGGTCAGCACAAGGTGACAAGAAACAAATACAAAATGTGACGCATACGAAGAAAGAGCCATTGCCATCCATGCAAGCCCCTAACACCGTCAAGCTTCAAGATACCAGTGGCTAATAAGGGGCTGATGGCGTTGGCACCAAACATGCCAAAGAACAAAATAGCGACCCGCTTGGCCAGTTCCCGCTTAGCATACCACGTGGAGAGGGTATAGATGGCACCAGGGATATATCCAGACTCGCAGAAACCCAAGATAAGACGGGAAACGAGGAAGCCAGCCTTGTTGTGGATAAATATCTGCAGAGACGCCACTGTACCAAAAGCCAGAACCTGACCAGCAATCCACTTTCTTGGTCCAAGCTAGATGTCACATGTCAGCAACGGCGGGGCTCGAATCGAGCTCATTGTGGTGTCGTACCTTCTGAAGTGCAAGGTTGGATGGGATTTCCAACAAAACAATACCAGCAAACATCATCTGGTTGCCAGCATTGATGGTATCCAAGCTCACACCAATATCCTCTGCAAAGCCACCAGTTAAGGCGCTAGCAATATTCATCCGGTCAAGCTGGAAGACTAAAAGTCCAAGGAACAGCAACGGCAACACTGAGAAATCGACCCTGTGTTCATTGTCAGCGCGGTCTTTCTTGGTGAATCGAAACTAAGTCAGACAAACTTCCTCCTGGCCTTGGCCTCATCCAACTCTGTCCATCCCTCTTCAACAGAAGAAGATGCCCCAGAATCCACATCTTTCCCAGCCTTATGGACCTTCTTTTCGACTGATGGTTGAGCCATGTCGTCGAAGGCTTGGCAGCGCGAGTGAAGAGCCGGATAGCACAAAAGGATGGGTGACACAAACAGTGAGACACAGCATCGCTTTTATCGACAATGACTGCCGATCAGAGACCAGCTCGGCGAACGGGCCCAACGGTTCGAACCCCATGCTGCCAATGTTGACGTGATCGGGGCCGTGTATGGCATCGAGATGCAGTTCCCACGTGCGGGCCCGCTAGTTACATGGTACATGCGGACTGTCTGCATTCTCGGGGACCAGTTGCGGCAGAACGTCCCAAGTACCGGGCTCAGAAAGGGCTGATATTTTATCGGCGCCAGTCGGCAGTCATTGCGGGATAAGCTTTAGTATGTTACGTGGTGTAATATGGGGAACTGTTAGGGGGGACTGGTAAACGGGAGGTAGTTTGAGTCGCTCAATCCATCATGGATACATGCTACCCACGGAGGTCTGTTCAGCCATGACTTGGTCGAGTTATCGGTTGGCGTGGATATCAACTTGACGAATATGGCCAAGTAATGGATTGTAGAACAAGATGTTGACTCTGGCCAGGCAAGTCGAGCTGTCTGCGCGGTGAGAAATTGGAAGCTTGGAGGATGTCTCAACATGCCGTTCAAGCTAACGAAAAATGAACTGGTCTCGGAGAGGGAATCAGCGAGCGATGCGACCTGGCGGTTGGCGCAACTGACAGGGCCCAGAACACGCCTGGACGAATCGGGAAGGTCTTGGCGGTCCAGCAACCCGGCTCACCGCACACCAAACGTCACCGTTGATTGTTTGTTAGCACACCAACAATTCTCTTGCCTCTGTTTGCAAGCCACAGGCACTACCAGATGGTAACCATCGGTTCCGAGCTCGTCTTTGTCGCTTTCGACACACGCTTGACCGCCAAAAAGGTTGACTCACTTTTCTTTCTTCGGTGTGCTTCGTCCCCGGTCACTGCGCAGAAGCGTCCTACACCTCCCATCCCAGCGATGGCGTGATATAGCACAATACACCAGGGTGGGCCGTTCCCGAACCTCCCCGGGCTTGGCCCGGATTCCACCCGACCCACACGGCCGGACAACTGGCATAGGTACATAATCCAGAGTGCGTCCAGAATATCACCACCGACAGGTTTTACGCGATATCTTCAATTTCACACCCGAACCATCCATGTCACGCCCACCAATCAAGCGCGTCGCCGTCATAGGTGCCGGCCCTGCTGGCGCCATCGCCATTGACGCCCTGGCCCAAGAAAAAACCTTTGATATCATCCGCGTCTTTGAAAGGCGTGAGGAAGCCGGAGGATGCTGGTAAGTTTCCTGCTTGTCGTCGCCATCATTAAATACCGTGCTGACAACTATGCAGGATCGGCGACAAAGTCCGGCCCCCAACTCTCACCAACTTCCCCTCCCTCGCCAACCGCACCGCAGACACCACCCTCCCCATCCCGCCAAAACTCCCAGCCCAGACCTCCAAATCAGACCGTCCTCGCTTCACAGAATCCTCTGTCTACCCTTACCTCGAAACAAATGTCGACCACCTCCCCATGTCCTTCAGCCAGGAATCAATCCCAACAGACAAGACCGACAAGTCCATCGCTTTGCACGGACCAGAGACCCCGTTCAGGCACTGGACGGTCATGCAGCGGTACATCAAGTCCTTGGTTGAGCGCAACAACTACGAAGATTTGATTTCATACAACACCACTGTGGAGCTGGTTGAAAAGGTTGGCACGGAGTGGAAGCTAGTGCTGCGGAAAGAAGGAAAAGAGAAGGATTACTGGTGGACAGAGTATTTCGATGCGGTGGTGGTGGCGAGCGGGCATTACTGGGTGCCGTATATCCCGGCGATTGAGGGGCTGGACGAGTTTGAGAAGGGGAGACCGGGGAGTGTGATTCACAGCAAACACTTCCGGGGTAGGGAGTATTTCAAAAACAAGGTTCGTCCCCATTTTTTGAACGTTGTCCGGTAGACCAACTCTAACCTTCCTGTTTCTTTTTCAGCGTGTGGTTGTAGTAGGCGCCTCCGTCTCAGCTGCGGACATTGCCTACGACCTCGCTCACTCCAAGACCGCCGACCTACCAGTTCACACTATTACTGTCGGGCACGCGGCAAATGGCTACTTTGGCGGTGGTGCATTTGAGCACCCAAGGATTCAGCAGCATCCTTCGATCAAATCTGTCTGCCCCAAGACGAGAACGGTGCATCTTGTGGACGGGAAGAGCATTCCGAACGTGGATTCGATCATCTTTGGGACGGGCTACACCTGGACGATGCCGTTCTTGCCCAACGTGGAGATTAGGAACAACCGCGTGCCGGAGCTGTATCAACACGTTGTGTACCAGAAAGACCCAACATTGCTTTTTGTTGGTGCTGTCGGCGCGGGCTTGACGTTCAAGATTTTTGAATGGCAGGCTGTCTTGGCTGCGCGGGTACTGGCGGGGAGGGCGAAGTTGCCAAGCGTCCAGGAAATGAAAGAGTGGGAGGAGAAGAGGATCAAGGCCAAGGGGGATGGCGTCAAGTTTACAATGGTGTTCCCAGACTTTGAAGAGTATTTTGAGGACGTGAGAAAGCTGGCGGGAGAACCTGAGAACGAGGCGGGGAGGAGGTTGCCCAAATTTCAAAGAGAATGGTTCCGGGCGTTCATGGATGGACATGAGCTGCGGAAGGAAATGTGGCGGAGGCTAAACAAGGAGGCGAGAGACGAGGAGGAAAGAGAGAAAGGTGTTTTCAAGGCCAGGTTGTAGATGGCGACATCTGGTGAGCATTCTTGAGGCATTTATACCCGGTAATAACAGCAATGAATCTCAGCGAATAGACATTTGACACCTTATGATCGGCAAAAAGTTTGTCACGTCACGCCAGAAGGCTGGTTGTTTTCCCGTTGGGCGACGTGGCCCGAGGTGCTCCAATTGTTGATGGGATATCGGACCAAACTCGCCAGCGCCCCGTCCCTTCAACCCTATATATTAGCAAGCTACAAAGATTTCCTATTCACCGACAATCCACAACAGTGTCACCATCTCTCAACGTCGGCTTGGGACGAAGCAGGTCACCATGGCCGCAGAGCACGGAGATATCAGAAACGAGGAGCAACGCGGCTTCCCACGCTTTCTATCTCCGCGCCTGACGCCTTCCTTCACATTCCGGAGCAACGTTCAGTTGCATATCTGCCCATAATTGCGCATCTGTCTCCTCTTTGACACATCATTCACTCTCTGCTCCGAGTTCGGCCGGGTGTTCTTTTTTTTTTTCGAGTTTTGGACGCATATTTTACCACACCCAGCGCCTCGTGGGAAGTCAAACAAGGTCTTTCGGCAAACAAGTGAGGCCTTCGAGAGAACCGGCAAGGCCTCCCGAGGAGCCGTCAAGACCCTAAGAGATACAACTAACTCCCCATGCCACCCCACGACACCCCTCAAGCCAAAAAGGGCACCGCCTCGGCCAGCTACTACAACGCATTCACGCTGTGCTACTACGACTTCCACGTGCTGGGCCACAACATGACGTACATTTGGCGCTGCCCTACTAGGCAGCATCAGCTCCCGTTGTTCCAAGCTCACTTCTGGCAACAACCGAAACACGACGACGGTCAGGGCGAGAAGATTCCTATGGAAAGGAAGGGGCGAATCTGGGAGCAGCTGGATATTGGTGCGGGGACCGGGTACTTTGTTGCAGAGGCCTTGCAACATTGTTTGCACAATATGGACTCTGAGGCTGTCCCACGGAACCCGATGCGTATCACGCTTATGGATATCAATATGTCATCGCTGAGCAAGGCAAGGAAGCGTGTCGAGGGAATATTGAACAGGACCGACAGGAAGGATCTCGTTGGGGTAGCGACGATGCACCATGACGTTCTGGATCTCAACATGCCAAGGGACAAGGGCCTGAGGGGGTACGACGTGGTAACGATGTTCAACCTCTTGCACTGTCTCCGGACGATAACTCCACAGGACAAGAAAAAGGCTTTTCAGTTTGCTGCCCGGGCGCTGAAGGATGACGGGGCGCTGGTTGGGTGCACGATTTTGCCGGGGAGGGAGTATCAAGGGACAGGGCTGGCAGGGGTTAGGGCGCGGTATACACTGTGGCTTTATAACCGGGTCTACAAGGTCTTTGGGAATGAGGGTGATACCCAGGAGGAATTTGAGAAAGGGCTGAAGGCGCATTTTCAAGAGGTGAAGGTTAGCGTGGTGGGGAGTATGATGCTCTTTGTGGCGAGGAGGCCGAAGCGGCTCGGGATGCGGACTTAGGGGGGGAGGTTATTCGGACTGTGGAACGGGCCTACTGGGAGGCTTGGGCAATCGGTACATGGCCCGTGGCAGGGGTGATGACGTGGTTTTGGTTGTTGATATGGGGGGTGAGTTATTGCATAGGAGTTGGCGGTTGATGAATTGGGGGTCTTGAATTATCGAAGAGTTGAAGGCGATGCATAAGGCGTATAAATCTCATTGCATAAAACTGCATAAACTCAACCACATTCAAATTCCCATTGCAACTTGTTTTCAACTTCCAGACAGCCTATCTCAATATTTCGGTTCGAACGGCAATCCCCCCAAAATCCCCTTTTTGAACACCCCAATTCCCACCTCCAACTCCCACAATCCATGAATCCACTCCAGAATAACCCCAAAACTCTCTGGTTCACCCATGTGCTTCCTGCCCCCGACAACCTTGGACTCTTTGTTTCTTCTCTCTTTCCCACCCCTGTCTCTTACAGCAAGATACAAGTCCTCCACCGGGAAAATCTCATCCAAATCCCCATTCACCACCAGCGTCCTGCAGCACTCCCTCTCCAACACCCCATTCTCAATAAGACTGAACTTTTCTTTACCCTCCTTGATGAACTTTTCGAGATCATCCCCATACCCAAACTTGTGCGCGAGAGTGGAGGCTAGATCAAAGGGGTACTCGAGGTGATTGACGCTGCGGAGCCACGTCTCATCAAACATGCGGTGGCACCCGCCGCCCAAGCTGACAGCCCCCAAGAGCCTGGAGGGGTGGGTGTGGGCTGCGCGGAGGGAGTAATAGCCGCCTGTAGAAAAACCCCAGATGATGACTTTGGAGTGGTCGATGCTGGGTTGGGTGGAGATCCAGTCGAATAACGAGGAGGATTGGCGGTCGGGGGAGGTGGGGTCGAGGGGGCAGGCGGGGGAGTCGCCTGTTCCCGGAATTTCGAGGACGAGGGTGGCGATGGAGAAGGCGGCGAAGGGGGGTTGCCAGACGGCGAGCTCGGTGCGGTAGCCGTCTAGGCCGGTAAAGATTACTAATAAGGGGAGGGGGGTGGGGGAAGGGGGCAAGAGGAGGGAGGCGGGGATGGTGGTGCCTTCGGAGGGCAGGCGGTGGGGATGGGGGATAGAGATTGGGAGGATGGGATTTTGGAGGAGGCTAGGCCTGTGGTTAGTTTGAATAAGGGGAAGAATGGAGGAGGGGACGTACGAGGCGCCTTTGTAAAAGACTTGTTTTCCTAGGCTCCAGGCTTCAAGCTGTTTAGGGGAGCGAGGGGCAGGGAAACGGGCGATGCGGTAGATGGCTGAGCTTCGGCTGTGTGGTGGTGTGTTGGCAGCTTGTTATGGTATGGGAAATGGGTAAACGGACAGGTAGTACTCGCAGGCTTTCTCCTTTTCGCCGTCTTGCTCGGCTTGGTGGGCAGCAAAGGCGAGTTTGAAGGCTTGGGGGAAGAACATGGAGGCATATTCATCCCAGTTGTAGGGCTCTTTTAGGTCTTTCTGTGTCACTGTTAGAGAAGACGCGAAGACGGCGAGAAAGAGGGTGGTTTACGGCAATGATGGCGTCAACCACCGGCTGGAAGTCGGTGATGGTGCCGAACATGAATGGATAGACGCCCATTGCGCACTGGCTGTGGTCAGTGTTTGGAGATGTGAGACAAACTGCAACAACATACAGGTGCCTTCCACTTTGTCTCCCACAGCTGCTGAAAGGACTCATGATGCGCGGCTCGGGCGTGCAGCACGGAGGAGATGTGGTAGGTTTCGATATCGCCGCCGTTATTGACCAGTGATGCATCACTGGAGTTTGAAATAAGGTCGCCCATCTTGCCAAAGATTTAATGAGAAATTGTCGCAATCGGTAAGTGATGAATGTAAATCGTTCGCCATTAACATGTTGAAGCTTCAGGAGGTCGAACGGACGGAGTGGTGGGGAACACCGAGCGGGCATGCCGTATTGACTCGCGCTCGGGGAATAAATAAGACTAATAATTATCTGGTCGCACCAACAGACGACAAATCTCATCGGTGTACGTTTCGAATGGAAAATGAAGGCATTCCCAACTTTGTTGCCAAGAATGACAACATAGATCCTAACCCTGACCGTCTGCCCCACCACGTGCCGCTGTCCGTCCACATTCATCGAACAATCAGGTTCTGTAATGCAAGAGCTAACAGTCCTGGATATTCGCCAATCAACTCCAGCCCACCACACCTCAACACCCTCAGGAATATGGGCTCAAGCAGGCAGTTGAAATCAATGCCCACATCAAGCTGGCACGCGCCCCGGCCTATGGGAGGGGCCTACGCTCCGTAGGCGCCATGGCTGCAATAGTTGAATGCCCATATGGCCCTTGTTCACAATTGTTCAGTAGAGGGCAAACCAAATGGAATGGGGATTATGTTGTGGTGCTACGTGGGGTGGATGTCCAAGGTCTTTTCGGTGTGGAGGACAGCAGTTCTATCGATGTTGTTAACGATGTGACCGTTGCAGTTACAAATCAAAGAATTGATTGACCTGTTTGACATGTCTCGACATGAACCATATGCTCAAGCCCACGGCTGGCGGAGAGCTCCAGACCTGTGATGCATCTGGGTAAGTATTCTGGTGGTGAGCTCAGCTGCAGTGTCTTGCGACCACCCCTGTCACTTGTTGATCCGCGTCACTACAACTTATGAGAGAGGAACCACGCACGGATCAAACACCAGGCTATGCGGACTTGTGAGTTTATCTTTCGAAGAGAGCTAGCTAGAAAAGTGAGGCCAAGATAAAACAAGGAATACACCAAGCAACATTCAAAAGAATGGAAGAAGCAGAAGGGAGGGGTGGTCATTCCTTTAGGCAACCTGATGCATATACGCAACCGATTACAGTCCCATTATTGCCTCACCTCAGGCCTTTGGCTACTGAAGCAGCTAACCATCAAAATTTACAAAGTAGTCTTTGTTTAACTTACCCATACAGTATAGAAGAGTCATAACATTGGGGCCCACGAGAAATCGGTAGAATCTCGAGGTTAGTGGAACAAACGCGCGGATCCTCAGAGCATTGTCTAGTCAATAAGGCTCTCTCTACATGAAAATTCGAAGATACACAAGATATATACATAGCTATCTACTTATACAACTGTCGTATAGGTATGGAGATGCAGGTGTGAAATATCGCTGTTACTGGCGATGGATCTTGGGAAATCATCAAATTGGAGGTCACAGCTAACTGTTATTTTCGAATAGTCTATACCTATGTACCCTCCTTACCAATTCTCACAGCACCCATCATGCACCCACTTCTCCGTCCACTCTTCCCCCTGAGGCGCCAGATTCATCTGCCTCCGCCCCAACTCTCCAAACTCCTCCGTCTGTGAAAACCTCACCATTCGATCTCCTCCCTTGTAATCCTTTCCCTCAATCTGCGCCCATCGCAACGTCGCTCAATCCTATCATTGTACTCCTCCCACAACTTTGGCAAGATACGTGCATCCTGTGCGTAGTATCTGATGATCTCATCTGAAATTGAATCGTTGATTGAAAATAGCAAAGCTGTCTCTGACCCCAGCGAGATTGAGGCCGTAAAGATGGTAGAGCGCGTCGGAGTCGGTCCCAACGTTGAAGAAGACTTTAGTAATTGACGGTGATTCGGGGGTTTACTTCATGGTTGTCTCTGGGTTGGACTCCACTGGTGCAAAAAAGGCTTCACTTTGGAGCGTGTAGACCTCCACGAGGTAGGTGCGGTTCGTGGGGTGGACGTGGATCGTAAGGATGGTAAGTGCTTCGCATCGGCTAAGAGCTCCTCCTTCCAAGTCGAAGTCGACGCACAAGGACGGCGGGTTGGTTAGAAGGTCTACAAGATCGTTCAGGAGCGCGGACAGCCTCGTACTGGTGTCAATAATGGTGATGTTCTGAGTCATTGTGACGATTTTGATTCTGCTGATATGATGTTAACACAAAGGAGCCCTTTCACGAACTGAGAAAAGTGAATATCAGCCCATCATGGCCCTCAAGAGCAACGAAAAATCGGATGGCCCCACCAAGTCTGAGTTCTACTTCCATCATTAAAGGAGATCACTGAAGGAGCATAACGTGATCTCCCGACCGAAGAATAACCCACTTCAGAGTGTCTCGGCAGCCTGAACATCTATTTTGGCAGCAATGAATCTCTTCCAAAAGCCAACTCCGCGATGAATAGCGTTCAGTCAACGAAGAGCCAAGAGGCAAAGTTTGATAGAACGATATTTTATGGCCGAGCACCCAAAGTCTGATTCAGGGTAGGGGTTTGAGACTGGGTGATTAAGTTGAGGAATAAAGCCAACCACAATCACAAAGGCAAGTTCCCATACCAGCCATAGTTTGGGGAGACTGGGTTGAAGAAAAGGGCAAGCACCAGAAGAAAACACCGCCCCTACTGGTCATCTTCTGATATTGAACTAACTTGATCTAAGAAAGTATGCATCAGAGGGAAGAAAACGTAGTTTATTCAATGAGGACTACCATCTCACGTCTCTCCACAGGGGCCTGTCTCAACAAGTCGTTATCGGTCAAGCACTTGTCGAGTGATTCCTTGGGAATGATCAAGTACACCACACCGACCCTCTCCCAGCAGCAAACACCAGGCCTGAACTCCCTCACTTTTCGAAGCGTCATGAAATGTGCGCCACCATGTCCTTCATTTTCTTCAGGGTTCCATCTTGTCGCATACATCAAAACACTCACCAGCTCGCCCGTGAAGTGCTTTTTCGACCACTGCTCCTCCGTCATCTCCACACTCAGAGCAACGAAACATAATCTCCCTGCGATTCGGTACTGCTTTTTATCCCACTCAACCGATTCGCCACTTGGTACCTGCCTGCCCACTCTTCCCACGCGTTGAGTCCAAGACCACTCCCTCTTCACATCCTCATGTCGTGTTGAGTACTCCAATACGTATGGATTCTGAAGCAGAATTACATCTGGCGTTTCCAGGTCCAATGGGCCTGGAGAATGACAATCTCTCAACTTGATGGTTCTTGTGGGTGTGTTGCCTGATCTTAGGACAGCCGAGTTGAACAAGTGAAGTTCGGCAGCCCACAGTGGTTGTGGAGGTTGCTTTGCTGAGATGGCGTCAACTATGTCAGTCATATTGGTGCAGTGCTCAATGGCCGGAGGGGCTCGCCATGAGACCGGTCCAACCCATCCCGCCCAGGTCCATGACGGGAGGTGGGTTCTACGGTTGCAAGGCTCTGAGAGGAACATTTGGTGAGGTCGAGGGCTACTTCGGTGATACCAACCACTAGCTGACATGGCAAAGGTGATTTGTGTGGTGGAGCAAGAGTTGGCACTACCCTCTAGATAAAGAGGCAGACCGAGCAGGAGGTATAGCCCAGGGGAGCTTTTATACATGCTGGTAATCCCCATGAAAGCGGGTAGTGCATCTGTTTGATTCGTCAATTGTCGGTGGGAATACGCACGGATGTGCTCGTTGAGTCCTCGGAGTTGTGCACGGAGAGTTGCGTTGAGGTGAAGCGGGAATCCATAGTCCAAACGGTATAGATCGTCGCCATCAGTATTGGCAAAGCTTTCGGGGCTACTGACTGGGCCACCACTGTAGGTATTGCCTTTGAAGATTCCGCTCAACATGAAATCTGCCATCACTTCCTCATTCTTAACTTCATCCCATGTTCTTTCATTTTCTCCCTCGTCAATGAGGAAGTTATCGACGTGTGAGAACCTGTGGAAGAGTCTGGTGATGATACTCTCTTGCGCGGCCATACTTCGACACTCCCAGTAGGCTTGGTGTTCTGTAAAGACGATACGGCGGTTAGAGAGGATGCCTTCCTGATATGTCCAACCTCGAGTCCAGTAGCTCGATTCGAGGATGTCATGGCGAGGGTCTCGGAGTGTCGAGACTAAGGTCTTCCCGTTGTCAAGGTGGTATTGGGGTTGTGGTCTTCGAGTGGTGGATCGAATTCCAGGGAGGCCGTGGCTGGCCCCATTGCCAGCTGCCGCGACGAGGGTCACTTCAGCACCCTCGTAGATGGTTGCCATTTTGGAGATCAAATATGCTTTTTCATCTGCATCTGACTGATTGATGCAGAGCCTGTCGATCCAAATGTATCGAAATCCGATGTCCTTCGTCGCACTAACAGCATCCAGGACAGTCTTTGGCCATTCGACTTGGTCCTCTGGACTCGACCCCCATACATAGCTCAATGCGGCATATGTGACCCCCCAGGGTTGGATCCCAACGGTGGGGGGATCCGCTTCACAATCAATGACCCTGAACCCACGTTCAACAACTTCATCTGAAGTTTGCGTTCTGCAAGCTTTCCCGTGTTTCTTCTTACACATATCCAGCCATTCTCTCACAAGGCCCATGTCGACTTCATTCCGCAACTCCCGTGGGCGGATTAACCATTCACGATCGGGGACTCCCGACTCAGGGGCTGGTAGGCGATATATCATTCCCACAGACGGGACATACCTTTCCATCCAAGTCACTTCATGACCTTGGGGTGGCAACCAGTCTAGATCAGGAACAACAATCATAAAAAGTGAGTTCACAAGGTCATCCCACATCTCACTGTATTTCTTGAGTAAGCCGAGTTGAAACAGCCAGCTTTCACTGCTCGGGAGCACAATCAACTTGTATTTTTCATGTTCGTCTGCCTGTATCCTCATTGATCGGAAGAATTTACACAAGGGGCATTGTGTGTCTTGATTCAGTCGGTCCTGGAAGTGATAAACAGGAAGTGCGTCCGCGTAGTAGTATGACCCGTTCGCTGCTCGGACTGGGGCGTCGGCTCTTATCATATCTCCAACCTGGAATTTCTCGAGAAATCGTTTGCCATTCTGCTGGGAGTCATGGTCGAAGGTTTGACATTCTGCGCAAAGAGGGGAAGTTGGGTCATGTCTTGGCCGTTTTGGTCCTGGCGGGCTGGGCTCGGGCGATGATGATGGTGAAACCCGATTGTGTCCGCGTTTTGAGGGGTTGCGTAAGTTAATGACAGGCATTTTCATAAACAAGAGAAGAAACTGGAGAACCTTACTGGACATTTTTGGAGGGGGTTCAAGTACTCACTGTAGGGACATGGTCAAAATGGGGGTGGCGCAGCAGAAGCAGGTGGTACTCTTCTATACCGAAAGCCTAGCAGCCTTGCCTACTGCCAAGGTCGCCACCCTGGCACGACAAATTTGAGGCTTTGAGCTGGACACACTTTTGGGCAGTGTTTTCGTCACAGCCTTGGCCCCTGTAACCTGCATTAGCCAAGAAGGCGCTATCATCGCCACACAATGAAATGAACTAATGGTTAACATAACTTATCACCTATTTTAAGACTCTGCTTCTCGAAGTTCCTCATGTTTTTTGATTCCCCGCACGAGATACCAACGAGCCTCCTCACCCAAACGATGTACCGGCCCCTTTCAAAAACTGACTTCCGCGCTGTTCACCTCCTTCTAGCCAACTTTAGCGACGAGATCAAATGTGTTTTGGTAGTCCAATCCTTCAAGGTGAAAGCCTCTTACGAAGCCGTCTCGTACCAACAGGGTGATGATGACGACCTACGAACCATCCATATTAGGCATCTTGACCGAACACCTCCCCAACCAGACTACCACCTCGCGAACCTCTTTTTGGACGCATTCGGCAATGCATTCATCGTGATTCTGTATATGCTCAAGCTCAAAGTTCTGGGCTATGTGCTTTTCCTCATGGATAAGCCAGTAGTCTCTACGGTTTTCGTGTTATGGCTGCCAACGATGCCGGTGATAATCAGCGAGGTTCGGCAGACCAAGCCCTGGGGTTTTATACGCAGCTTCAAAGTTGGAGACGTACCGCCAAATCTCAGATTTGGCGAGCTGAAAATACCACCCAGTCTTGACCTAGCGCTCAGATGCCTAGGGTCGAAAACAAAAGTTCAGACTCTATGAATCGATGCGATATAATCAACCACAAAGACGGGCAGGAGAAGCAGGCAAAAATCGCTCACACGAACCCCATTTATGTCAATGCTTGGCGAGTTGCTGTGTGGTTGGGCGGTTATCATGGCGTTACTGAGCCCGGAGTCTGCAAAGAGAACAACGATTGCTTGCATCGACGTGGAATTGGGATGGTAATTGCGGGCGTTACTGAGCACTAGATTGTATGGCGTGTACACTTTTTGATGCAGAATTCTCCCACGCCCAAACCTCCTCCCCCTCACCTGGATGCCTCTGGTCAAAAGAAAGGTCTAAATAAGAATAGAAACGGCCGTGTTGTCTGGGTCCATGACCATGTAAGGGATACTGCCCTCGCTCATGGCATTGCTCGTCTCAGCAAACTGCACGTCCAGCAGGCGCAGCTCGTGGTGGAAAGTCTCGCTAATGTCCCGGACAGCCTTTTCAGTCTTCGTCTGGGCATACTTGCGCGACCACCACTGCGACCGCGCGAAGGAGATAAGGCTGCGCTCCGTGGCGACCTTGAAGCTCAGCAACCACGGGATCTGCGCAGCGAGCAACCACTGGCGCTGGCGGCCGATGGGAAGGGCCTTGACGAGGTCGGCCTCCTTGTACTTCTTCAACTCGGCAAGCGTGGCCGGCAGTTTTGAGCAGAGACAGGGCGGCTTGGCAACGACAAAGACCTGGTAAAAGTTTTGGAGGTAGTTGACGGCCGAGTGAAAGGGCGCGGCAATATGAATGCTCATGGTGATGGCGTCGGTCAGCTCGTCCAGCGTGGTGATGGTTGGGAAAGTCTTGATGTGCGCCGCCGTCTGCACCTCTTTGTACCACGCCTTGATGATGTCGCAGTTGCTGATGACGTCGTCGGCCGTTGATTCCACATAGTACGTCAGAAGCATGCTCCGCACGTACTTGCGGATGCAATACCACATAGACACCATGTTTTTAGCGTAGGCGTAGTTGCGATATTGTGGCGCCGCCAGGCCCTCGGTTGTGTTGGGGAAGCCGCGCCGTGCAAGGTCGTTGGGAATGTAGTGATTAACATAGTCAAAGCTCTCAAACTCGGACCGCACGTACTGGTACAGGTTATCAGGCTTAACGCCCACAATATCCTTGATGATCTGGGGTACCAGCGTAGCGCGCGCGGCTGCGTTAAGCGACAATGTCTTGTACCAGTGCGGCGAGAGCAGCCGGTAGATGATGTGCTCCATGGGCACAGTGCGGTTCGTGGCCACGATCAGGGCTTCCTCGATGAGATGGGCTTGCGTCAGGTGGACACTCACCTCGTGTCGAAGAAAGTCGGTGACCTGGGCACAAGTCTTCGCATAGCGCCATGGCCAGTCCTTTTCCTCGCCTTCTGTAGGGTCCGAGGGAAGTATGCGTTGGTTGAAGATAGTGACCGATGTCGCCAGGCTATCACCCTTGTAGTCGATGACGATGGCGACGGGGTGAAGCTCGCCAGTAGGGTGCAGTTGGAAGAGGGTGACGGCGGCGCAACCCCAGCTGTCGTCCGACTTGGGCTCCTTATTGAATAGCGTCTCGTTTTTTTCGACACCCAGGGCGCGGCGAATGTCGCGAGCATCCTGGACAAACAGCGTCTTGGGGTCGATGGTCGGGAGCTTTGCAGCCCACTTGTCGTAACCGCATTTCTTTGCGGCAGCAATGAACTCGCCCAGGAGCGTGTCGGGAACGACGGCAATGCTAGTCGGGTTGGTGCCAGTAAAGGACTGGTCGGCGAAACGACGGTCGCTGAACCAGTCCGGAAGCAAGCCGATATTGTTGCCTTGCTCAATGTCAGTGCCTGACTTGCGGTGCGCCCTGTTGTACTCCTCGATTTCCTTAAGAGTCCCGTCCATGGGATCGCCGTTGATGACGCGTTGGAGAATACCGATTCCCCAGTTGACAGTCTTGCCGTACCAAGTATCGGGCACGAGCTTGGCAATCATGACTATCGTGTTTGCCAAGCCGAGGCCGTTGAAAAGCTGCTGCTGCGAGAACTGGTCCTCGCGCGGGATTGTTTGCAGATGAGGAGGGTACTGGGCCGGCGTGCCGTCTCTGTTGGTTGGGTAATCGGACCACTGGTACAACTCCTTTTTCTGGTCCTTCTCAATGTAACGAGGGAGCGTCGGCTCAATCTGTAGAGCGTCAAAGTACGTCTCATAGCTGTGATTCGTTAGCTTACACAATCGCATGCTAGGATATATTACTTGACTCTTACCTCCGTTCGATTCGCCCGTAGGCGTGTATCAGTGCCGCTTGGGTTCCCGTGTAGGTGCCCTTTGTGACGTCGCCGTCTTGGTACACAGGATCGGCCTCTCTGTTGTCGGGGTCCATCTTGGAGTAGATGCCGAGCTTGATGAGTTCATTGTCGAAGACACCTGGGTCAATGTCCACGAGGGGCTCATTTCCGACACCAAGCTTCAGTTTCTCTGCACAGTCCTCGTGTTAGCTCTAACAATATATCACCAATGATACCACACACCATTTTTCTCGCCAATGTCTGGCTGAGCAAGAATGTCCTCAGGCTTTGCAACAGCCTCCACCACGCTGGGAGGCGGGATGGGAAGGGGGCCCTGGACGATGGAACTCATGATTGCGTTTGAGATTGTTGAGGTGGGTAACCTGAGGGTAGCGAAGTCCGTGTCTTGGGCGTTGTTGATGCTCTCCCAGAGAGCGAGACACTATCTTATACATGTTTTATTCCTTTCCTTCTGTCTCGCTGGAATTGACTGGGGCAACGTCGTCCATCCTCTCCACCCAGCCTCCAAGAGTGCGTCTTCCGCGGTCTAGGCCTGAAAACTGCACCAATTACTGCAAAGGAAAGACCAGGTCATCTACTCAGCTGTGAAGCTGTCGTGTGGCGTGCATTCGGCGCGAATTGACATTGCTCTCATCGTGCGGCCCCAAAGGTCTAGGCCTAAGAAGTAGGAACAGAAACGGGGCTCTGCATCTGATAGCTGCAGACGAAGCCCGGCGCGCTTGCTCAGCTTGCTGCTAGGCCCGTGGCGCCCGTAGATTGGCATCGCGACAGGGGGCCAGCTGAATGGATCAAAGTGAGCAAGAGCGACATGTCGGATATCTGTCCAATATAGGTAGCGCCACACTATCTTCCACGTTAGCCGCTTCTGCATAAGCAAGCAGATGGGACGGTTTTGAAATACCATCATCACGAGTGGTCGGGGTGTAGAAGATAGTTTTGCGCCCTGCCGCTGGATTAGGCTTGGTGTTGATCCCAGTGGAGTCGGTCTCTTAGACCCCTAAACCCACATTTCTGCACAAATTCCAAAGTCATGCCGGTAGATAGATGGCCTAGAATTGGGCGAGTGGGCTTGTTAAGGGAAACAGAAACAGAAGAGGGTCGAGAAAAAACGCTCGTCGAGTTGGAGATGCTACAGTTTTAGTACCCACAGCTGATTGAATCAAGGCAAAGATTTGTTGAGATATGCTAGCATACACAGCGTTGAATGCGGCATAACATAGACATAACATCGCAACAAGTGACGCAAATTGGCATAAAAATGCAGTGCACGGTCATGCTAAATGCTGAAGAGTAATTATTCAACCGCTACAAGTTAACAATGACGGCCATGAGGCATTGCGAGGCTGCTTCCATCTGCACCTTTACAGCTTGGGGGCCTTCACAAAATCTCAACTCCCTCCTTTAAGTCCTGCACCTTCTTCTCCAACTTGGCACGTTGTGACGATCCCCTGTCCAGAACCTCTGAAAGGGATACCGGTTGAAGGCGAACTTCTAGATAATGGATCGGTGCAGCTAAACAGTGCACAACA
>MU866497.1:0-22074 GCA_033296915.1 Triangularia setosa | reverse complement strand
TAGACCCTACCTGCTAGTGTTTACAAGAGACCTTGTGTTATCATTGTCGTGCACCTTTTGGCTGCACCGAACCATTTGTCAGAAGACGCCTTCAATCAGTATCCCTTTCAGAGGTTCTGTTCAGGGGTTCGTCACAGAGAGCCGATTGTAACATGAACAAAAGGACTAAGGTCAACAAACAGCAGCTCAAAAACCTTTTCGCCCAAGGTCTCATCAGATGCAGGATATCATTCAAAAGACGAGTCACATAAATTTCACACAAGGCAAATAAGGCACAATTCTTTTTTTTTATTTTTTTCTTTTTTAAAAAATAAAAAAATAAAAATAAAAAATAAAAAATTAAAATTTTCTTTTATGTCTTCAAGTATCTTTTTTTGTTATTATTTGTGACGAACCCCTGATCAGAACCTCTGAAAGGGATACTAGGTTGAAGGCTGCTTCTGAATAACGGTTCGGTGTAGCCAAAAGGTACACAACAAAGATCACCAATTGCCTCTCGTAAGTGTTTGGTCCTAGAACTCACGATGTGAATTGCATACTACAGAACAGCCAGTTCCTCCGCATATATAGAATCCCTATTTTCCTGGATCTATCTCCCAAATCCTAGATCCTTATCGCAATCCCCTATCTCTTGTTTGGCCCGTGCCAACCTTGCGCCTTTCCATGGTCGTGACATTATTCCTCATATTAGTATTATTATTCCATTCCCCATGAATTACCTTGCTATCCCGCGGGACTCACCTGCCTCCCTGACCGCCTGCTCCATCGCGTCGGGGGTGTGTGATCCCCCTCTCCCTCAGACAAAGTAAGAGGGACGCCAGACGGCAGGGTGAGGGGGCGGTGTAGAGGACGTGCCGGCAGAAGGAACTCTCGAGGAAGGGTTTGGGCTGGGGGAAGAGGCTGAGTACCTCACGGCTGTTGGTGTTGTTGAAGAAGGCCATTTTGGTGATGATTGTTTGGTAGTTGGTAGTTGTTGATAGTATTGGTGATAGTTGTGTGGATGAATGGCTTGATAAGGAGAAAAGAGCGGAGCTGGTCTGCAAGTGGTCAATGAGCTGTCTGGGTGTAGCACATCGGATCTGGGTCAGATGCACTTTGTTTTCTTCCGTCAACGATGGCATTGATGCCGTTTACACCACAACACCCCCTGAGGCCTGTTGACCGCCTCCATTGCAGTAGCATTGTTGTGCTTAGCAAGAGAGCCGTTGGTGGAACATTCCTTGTTCATGATCACTGCTGGGTCTCAGGATCTTGGGGGCGCAGGGCATGGTGCTAGTCAAGCCTCTACTCATCCATAACAGCAAGAACTGCAAAGGCTGGCAGCTAATATTCTATTCAACCTTTTCATAAAGTGTCTAATTTCATATTCCATCATTTCATCCCAGTCTATCCTACCCAATCCAAACATCATATCAAAGCCTGTGTTATCAATCTTTGCCACCCATCCCTTGGGCCATCCCATACCATACAAAACGTAATACAAATATTCCAAACCAAAAATAAGATTTCCTACCCGCGCCTCTATAAAAAACATATAGAACTCGGGTATCAAAAAAAAAAAAAAAGAAAGCGAAAAACTTTCCAAACATCATAACATGTTTCATCAAATCATCCAATAAAAGGAAAATAAAGAGAACCTCTCGTGTGATGGCTGTTCCCCTCCTCCCCACACAGCGCACTAATGCAAACTGCAGTCAGGGTCCAACAAAGCCAGCAGAAAAAAAGTTCCCCTTACATGAAAAATGACGCCATGACTGAGCACATGACACCCACGAACCCCAAGCAACCCGCGGGGCACACTGTAGGTAGTACAGTAAAGTCGACACTAGATGCGGGTAGATCGCGTGCTCAGCGGCACACGATTCACAATCGTGCATCTCCGCGGGGTTTTGGGGGTCTTCATAAGGGCGAGCTTCAGCTTCAGCCGAATTGTGCTCACATTTTCGAGCAGCAAGCTCTTTTCAACATGGAAGTCACGGCGACTACCACCCATACCCACCTCGTCCACCTCCCATCATCATCGCCACCTCCACTGCTCGCTGCTGTCGAATTCCAGCCCTTTTCGTTATCTCCTCCAATTTCCGGCTTGAATCCCTCGCCTGGAGGGGGGGGGAACAAAAAAATGGAAAAAAATCGTGGAGTCAAAATGTGATCTCAACAGCAACAGCCCTTGAAACAGACCCCAGCTTTTTTTCCCTTTTTTCCCCCCCCCTTTTTTCCTTCTTCCCTCGCAATTCCCTCCTGGAACCGTTCTCTGCCGCTTCAAAAGGGGAAAATTTCAGTTTCCCATCCTGAAATTCCCATACCTTTGCTCTCCCCCGCCCTCGTCCTCCTCACTATCCATCTCCCCCTCGTCCTCCTCCGCCTCCTCCAGCATATCCTCCCCTTCCCCAACATCATCGCTCCTAGGACTCTGCATCCCCATACTAAACCCCCCGCCTCCGACGGATCCCCTCCCCACGGCCATGTTATTCAAACTCGCACTACTCCCCAGCTGGCCCCCCCCTCCCGTATGTCCCAGCGCGAACAAACTCGACCTCCTAACCTGATCCATTCCCCCAGCCCCTGGTCCCCCAAAGCCAACCTCGCTTCCACTCCTACTCAACAGCGGCTTCTCCGGCAGCTGCTTCAGCAGGCCCGTGCTAATATCCAGCATCCCCATCGCAAACTCTGTCAGCCCTTTGCTCGTTCCTTCCCCTGGTTTACTCGACACCGACAGCGTCCACCTATACTCCCCCAGCCTCCGTCTGTACCATTCCGCCTCCTCCCTCCCCGGGCTCGTCCCCCAGAGCAAACTCCCAAACGTTCCAATCAAGGCAAAGTTGGTTTTGGAGGCAAAATACCAAAACGCCCTTAGATGCGAGGGAGTAAGCCGGTTGACAAAGTCCATCGCGGAAATGAGTCTTGCTTTGGCGGCCGAGCGGCAGATGTGCTGGATGTACGGGTCGACACCGGGGCTGTTGTTGTCTTCAGAAGAGGAAGAAGACATGGACCGGATGATGCGCCGATGGAGGGTGATTTCTGTTGCGAAATATGCGAGATGGAGATACCCAATGGGGGAGAATCGGGAGGCGGACGAGGACGAGGGCGTTGTTTGGAAGGTGGAATCCATCCTGATGACGGCGGGAAGGGCCGAGTACCATTCTTTGAGCTTGAGCTGGATTGGTTTCGCCAGCGACAAAACCAACTGCGTGCCTTGCGGGCCGGCATTGGCAATCTGCGAGGTGGCCTGCAGGGTGTAAAAGGTATCCAGGATCTCGGCGAGGATTTGGCTGAGTTGCACCATCTGCCGAAACAAAACCCGACCCCGCTCGAGCTCGAGGCGTTCCTCGTTGTCGGTCTCGTCGCATTCAATGTCGGGAAAGTCGTTGGGGTTCAGGGGCTGGACGGCCCAGTTTGACGCAAAGATGTGCGAGGGTCGGCCGTGGACGAGGGCGCCCCATTTATCCTGGACAGCAGCACAAGTCAATACATCCGCAAGTAAGCAAAAAAAAAAAAAAAACAGAAAAAAAAAACAGCGAGAAAACTAACCTGCAAATACAAGGCCCAGGCCAACCTCTTCCTCAGCCCCCTCTCCCAAGGCGGAATCTTCCAGTTCGTGCAGTCCAAATGCAGCCCCAGCTCCTGTCCCACCGCCACCAGCTGCGCGGTCGGCGCCCACTGATCCCCTTCTGGCCGCTGGCTCAACAACAGCCCCGCCTGTATCGTCGACAGCTTTGGCCTGTACATTGCGTCCGCCAGTGTCGTCCTCACCAGCCTCTCCAGCTCCCTCACGTTCGGCTTCGGCAGCACGGCCAGCTCCTCCTCGTGCTCCCACCAGTTGATCGCGAGAATATACACCGCCGCCAGCAGCGGCGGGGAGAACTCCCTGTGCGAACGCTCGTACTTCTCTAAAAACACGCTGCGCTGGATGATGGGGAAGCCCGGGTGCACTACCCGAAAGTAGAGGTCAATCAGCCTCCTCCCGTGTGGGGCGACAATGTTTTCGATTTCGTCGGCATCTTCAAAAATATGATCATACCCGGGTGTGTTGTGGTCGGGCAACAGCAAAAAAGTATCGTTATCGCTCACTCTTCTGAGCGTACCTCTTGCGAGCAGACTCTCATCTTGCGGGTCAAACGAGGAGAGGTTGATGAGGGAAGGTTCAAAGTCGGTGGTGGGGCCAATGTACTGGCAGTATCTATCTGCCTGCAACCCCAACGTGCGTTTCAGCAGCGTCGGCCCGCCAAAGTTTGCCATGTCTTCGATCAGGGAGCTGCTGGTCGTGGTGCACGAGACGCTGGGTTGCTGGTGGTGCTGGTTCTGCCGCCGACGCTGGGATCTGTTATCAGACCTTCCCGGGGAGCTGTTTTTGTTGTCCAATCACATGTCAGGTTGAGTTCTGTAAGAAAAGAGAGAGAGAGAGATCTCGATTGCAGGCCTATCTTGGCCCCTTTTTTTTTTTTTTTTGGAAAGGGGGGGGGGGGGGAGAAGGGGAAAGGGGGTGTGGGCATAGGTAGTGCATGGAAGAAGACAAGAAAGGTAAGATGGTAGAAAGGAGGAAAAGAAAAAAAAAAGAAAAAAACTGCAAAGAGAGAAAGAGGAATGAACATAAACGTGGGGTTTAAACACCTGTCCTGCCTTCCCCCCTCCCCATCCTGTCAGATATAAAAGAAGCAAAGCAAAATGTTTGTCTCACCTTCTTTTACTCCTTCCCTCCTCTGCGCTATCAACCCCATTCAGCTTCCTTTTCCTCACCCCAGGAGGGCTGTCCACCAACGAGCACTCGGTCCCGCTGTACTGACAAGCCACGCAGTGCTCGTCCGTGTCCTCGCTCATGACGCAGTCACTCCTACGACTCCGGCAGGCTTCACAAGGCGGCGTATTCGTCGACTGTACTGATCCAGAATCCGGCGAGTTGAAGCCGCTCCTATAAGACGTCGAGTCGAAGTGGTGCACGCTGCCCTGTCGGCTGGGTGGGAAACGCGGGGGTTTTGGCGCAATGGCAATGGGAGCCGTCCTCGGGACGGCAATAGATGTGGACATGATGGGCGGCGGCGAGGCGGCAGGGAAAAAAAAAGGTTTCTGTTAAAGACGTGTTCGGGAACTCCCGAGAAAAAGCCCTGGCCCAGATCTTGTCCTATCCTGTCACTGTGTTTTCAACAGTTCCGAGGGACGAAAAGGGGGTGCGTGGATGGGTGTGGTGGTAGTATCGCAAAGCCGTGCCCCAAGCTTTGGTTGGAAGTGCACGAAAAATGACTTCTCCTTTTCTTCTCTGTTTCTCACACACAGCCAGCCGCAAAAGAAGGAGGAGAGCAGTTTCCCCGCGGATATCCAGTCAATGACGGCGGCCCAGAAAGAGAGAACCACACACACACACACACCATACACAAAGACGCACGAAATCAGCGTTCCACTTCTGCCCCAGAAAGAGGATCCACCCCTCCGTTTCTCTCTCTTCAGCCCAGAAGATCAGATGGTAACCCCGCGTGGAGAAAAGCAGCCCGAGGGAGCGGGCTGCAAATGCAATGCTGTCTGTGGTCCGAGCCGGAAACGAGCTTTCGAGATTCGTTGAGTCAAGCAGGGTCCGCGCCGCCGTGCTTGGTCGTCACGAGATGGGGAGATCTTTCCTTCTCACACACCCCCCCCAGACAGACAAATGTCGTTATGTCAGCGGTTTTGCTGGAAAAGGCAGGCTGGTAAGGGCAAAGCGAGGGGCACCACAGGGCTTTGCCAGTTGGCGGGCTGAGAGTATCCTCGTGGGTTGGATACTGATAAGAGAATGAACAGGCTTGTAGATAAGGTTGCTGCTGCTCGGTTTCGGCACAGCGCAGGGGGACCCGAGCGGGAGATTTTCCTATCTATCAAGAAGCCTGGAAGAAGCCTTTCGATAGGTTGATGAAGCTGATGATGACACAGGGGTGTATCGTAGAGGGGGGGCAGGGGGCGTGTTGAATCGAGATTGTAGAAGCCTGATGGCCAAAAATATGCAAGCTGTCGTCGAAAAAGCCGTTGGATATATGCTTATCTCTCGCCAGTCGATAGGAACCGATATGGGGGTGGGAATTCCAAGGTTTTCCGTCCCTTCCAGACGTCACCTCGGGGCCGTGTAGTAGTGTATACTTCTGTATGCGTGGCGATGTCTCGGGAGATAGGCAGTATAAAGAAAAAAAACGGGAGGACGGGTCACGGCCGCCTGGCCGGTACAGTGGGAATGATATGCAGGCTGTAGATGAGGCAGGATATCAGAGATGTGGTGGTGTCTTCAATGTGGGGGATAAGGAGAGGATCTAGGTGATGATGGAGACTAGGGCGAGATAAGCCAGGCTTATCTGCGTCATTTGCGTCGTCGAGAAAGTAGTAGCAACGTACACACGCGGGGTCTGTTGGTGGGTTGGGGCAACTCGGGAAAGCCTTTCGACGTGGTAATTATAAAAACGCCGTGGTTTTCTTGTGCTTTCCGGGGGTTGAGTGTTGTTGTGACGTTCTCAGTCGCCCCACGGATGGGGTGCTTCAGAAAGGAGATGGATGGGGACGGACCGAGCTGTAAGGGACAGCGAACGAGTGGTCTGTTCTGGAGCCAACGGGTAATGAAGGATGTTCAGATGCTGGCCAGAGCTCCGAAAAGGGGAGCAAGATGGAAGGCTTGGTGATGCTCCCAGATGCCAAAAATGCGTGAGGTAACGGCGCAAGGAAGTGGACGCCGGTGCCCAGACATTCGGAAGACAATGAAGGCGGAATTAGTGATGGACCTCTGTGGACCAGGATCCGCTGCGGCGGTTTTTGAGCATCTCCAACGTCATTCACTAACAGCCTCCCTCTCAGCCTAGCTCTTGATCTCTCAACAACCACCACACACCTCGACGGGACGGGGACCCCGCCCTTTCTCTCTTTTGTCTGTGTGAGATGCCGTGGATGCCAATGGGAGCGTCCATCTCTTTCCCGTTTCTGTCGATTACACAAGGGTGCAGAACTGCTGCTGCTGCTGCAAAAAGACATGCATTCAACACACACAGACACGCACACACACATGTCCACTGATAGGGAAAAGGCATGCAGCCTTATCGATTCAATTGCGAGAAACATAATTGTAAGCCGGCGATAACGGTCGCGTGTGTGCCATGGTACTTTCAGGGTACCCCCTGGGGAACCTCGACGCAGCTTCGCTGTGGGGCACAACGGTAACACTCAATGAAATCGCCCGCCAGATCGAAAAAGAGCCGGGCCCCGAAGTGTTGGATGCCCACTGAGATGCTGCCGGCGCCGAAAGTCTTCCGCTTGTAGCTGTGGGGGAGGGGGCAGCCAGATTACCAAATGGAAAGGTCGCTGGTCCGCCCCCCCTTTGGGAATACATTTAACGTAATGGTTCGAGTCAGTTGTTGTCCAAAATAAAATGGCCAATTCCCAATTCCAGCGCCTCCAGCAGCAATCCATCATCTCATGCACGACACACGCACACACACGCACACACGCACACACGTACACACACGACACCGTTCGGAAAAAGCGGTCATGGAAAACCAACTTGGCATTGCTTGGGAATTCTCGAATACTCATTGCTGATTTGACGAGGAAGCTGGTGTTACTATCCGATTAGTTTTCGTCATGTTCCATCACTTGTCTTGCCAGAGAGAGGAAACGGCAAGTCGAGAGGGGTGAGTCTTGTTCAACGATTCCAGCCTGTCTTTGCCTGTCAAGTCATATCAGTCTTGCCCCACACACAAAACATCGCGTAACAGCAAGCCCCCTCCATAAATTTGACCGCCATGTTGCCTGCCGAAGATGACCTCTCCTCTATGAAAAGCAATTGGACAATGTGTCCGATGTGGTGTGAAAGAAGTGACCGGTTTCCAATATGTCCCAACATATGACATGTGCCCCTCTCTCTCTCTCTCTCTCTCTCTCTCTCTCTTTGACCCTTTTACGCTGTGGTGATACTGTACCAGTTTGTCCGACCCCACCTGTCCCAGTTTCGAGATTCCACCCGCATTGCGGAGGAAGATTCAGGGTCCCCCCTGGGGCCCTGTGCGGTTACACACACACACACGGCAGGGCCGCGGGGGTTCAACCTTTAGTTTCCCAGGAGTGACAGGGCACCTAGCCTTGCCTTGTTGGTCAGCCACATTGTCCGACTTCGCCAATCTGCATTATCGCGACGGCCTTTCTGGGGGAGCACCGACTCGACTTCCCTCACAATCCGGTGGAGATCCAAAGATTGTGAGCATGTTCAACCCCAGGGCTGAAGATCAAAAGGGTCAAGTGATGCGGAACATATACCCGTTCTCTACTACTGCTGTGCTACCTGTCGGGTGGAACCTTGTTTTGGGCGAAGCAGACAGTTCGGAGAGTGGCTGAAGAGAAGTGTTTGGAGATTTGGTGTCGAGAAGCACGTGTCCAGAGTGGAAATCCGGGGGTTTCCCCAGGATGAAGCCCCGTCATCATCAGCCACCGCCGCCGCCGCCTTGATCCAGATCTGGCTAATAACTTGAACGGTCCTGCATCCGTCGTATCGATTGGAGTCTTTCGTTCAACGCTTTTGAAAAAATAACAATAAAATAAAATAACATTTGACCAATCTCAGGCTGGATAATATTATTGCTACTATCGACCATGATGTATGTACTGAGTGGTGGGCATGGGAAGGGCCGGTTCGCGGCCCAGTCGCCCAGAGATTGCTATCTTTGACCGGAAGAAGGATACCACACCATGCACACCTCGCTGTAGAGCACTGTTTCCACATCAGCTCCTCGACTAAGAATCCGCATCTCGACGCTGCCGATAGCATGGAACCCGAGCCGCTCGTATATGGAGGTGGCCACATCCGTGCTCTCCAGATAGACAGGCAGGTTGTCCACATCAGCCATCTCCAACACTTTTCGGGTTAGCAGCGTGCCTATTCCTCTACCTTGGTACCCAGGGTCGGTACACACAAAACTCAGTCCTAGGCCCGTCCAGTCGTTAGCTTTGCTAGGAATGTACGGAGAAAGCGGCCCGGCCCGGAGAAATAGATCAACCCCAGAGGTGGTCGGTTGCACAAGCGGCCGTGGACCAGACATCAACAAACTCTCTCTCGGGCGTTTTCGGGGCCATATATTGATGACGGCATGCAACTTGCCCAGAATTGTGCATATCTGTCTAGGATACACCCGCGCCGCCAAGGACGCCAAACACGGCATGAGATGTGGGAGCACACTTACGGTAACAAGGCTTATCTCCAAACCATCTCTCCTTGGCTTGCTCGGCGAGCGAAGCGTATTCATCCAAAAACCGCCGGCAGCATCCTTCGAGGTGGACAATATCGCCCCTTTCAAGCTTGACGTCCTGCGGATGCGATGGCGAAGCCCACTTCACAAACCCAGTCACAGGCCCAGCTGGACCCTCCCGCGACACCAAGACACCAGACGCAGCATCGCGAATCTCGTCGAGCGTTTCGGCCTCGAGAAAACGGTGGAGTTCCCGGAGACTTTCTGGCGTAGGAAACTGTGCATGCAGGAGCGAATTCGGGTCCATGGCAGCGATGTGGATTTCTGCAATCCGGCCGGCATCAGCCTCTGAGGGCCGACAGATGACGATATCGTGACCCATTGCGGCGGTAGACACAACGCTGGCGGTTGAGGTTGTTGTGGAGTTGTGAGGGGGCAGCCTGTCCTGGGCCAAGACAGCCCGACTGGCCAGAGATCATGTGACATATCGGGTAGCCACTCATGAATCGTCGAGTCCTGAATGGCTCCAAGTAGGGAGAGGGGAAGCCGAGGCGATGCTGGTGGTAGAAGACTGGGTGGGGTGTGTGTCTTCGTCCAAAGATTCATTCACCATCTGACATGGCTTCTCCAGCCAGGCTGCCCACTCGGGGCCAAGTTGGTTGAGATGGCTAGCAACCGATGTGAACAGAAACTGGCCCGAGTTCCCAATCAGCCAGACATCACGGCAGAAATGCAGGGCAACATAAAAGTAGGCGAGGATAACCAGCGCTTCTGGCTTGCCTGTCTCGACAGCGTCGACAAAGGGCCTAGGAATCATGACACTGGCGTCGTATTAGCCACCAGCCCGTGTCAAGTAAGCTTAAGGGCGTCAACTTACGCAAAACTGCACAGGAGGTGGGCTCGGCTGCGATAGTTGGGCCTGGCATCAAATACCCATTGTAGGTACTTGAGGACATTGCTAAATGCCTTCTTCTGTTCGTCATCAAGATTCGGAGAAGCCTCGATTCTTTGCTTGACACTGTTGCAGTCCGACCCCCCGTCATCGCTAATCTCATACCAGCGAGGCACTATGTTGTCAAAAAGGATACTGAGTTCCGTCTTTTTGAGGTCTTCCCAGTGGCCCTCCATCACGGCGAGGATGCCCCGGTGCAGACGAAAGTACCCTGTAAGCCGGGCCAGATTGGAGGTAAAGGTGTCGTCTCGACATGCCAGCATGTCGCACAGGGCGTGAAACCCCAGGATGGCAGAGAAGAGAAAGACCGGCACTCTTCGCTCGATCGACTGGGCAAAATATCCAACATCAAAGCTGTTGAACAGAGACAGGGCGTGCGTTTGGAGCTCAATGGCCAGGTCGTGATAGTATGCCGTGTTACTGGATCCAGTCATGCTGAGGTGCCGGCTTGCCATGGCGAGGATCGAATGCAGCAGAAACGGTTCTCGAAGCGCAACCTGGATGATGATGCGTTTCAAGTCTCCATCGTAGTCAACAAACGGGTAGATGACTGCATGATTGGTCATGTAGTGATAAAAAAGCTGCATGTGCACAATGTCGACTTTGCCGTTCATATCCCCGGCGTGAGCTAAGGGATAACCGTCGAGCATGGGTGCCGCCACAGGTGGAAGAGCGGGCACGGCAGGGTCAGAAGCCGACACGGGCGCCGGCACCGAGGCCGAGGCCGAGGCCGAGCCGGTGCTCGGGACAAGAGCGGGTTGAGAAATCGGCAGGGGACTCCCTGAGGTCTCCGAGGGTGACTGATATCCAGCGGTCGAGTACTGGCAATCCCGTTCCACCGTTGTACAGTTGATGCACCGCGGGCGTGTTTCATCGCACTACAGACACCAATCAGCGAGAGTGAGAGCAGCCCATAAACCAGAAACACCCACCTTGATATGCCGCTTCTTACACTCTAGACATCCGCGGCGTGACTTCTTGTGACGCCTGCGCATCATCTTGGGTTGGGAGGAGCTTTGCCAAGGCAGAGGTTGCAGGTCAGAGTAGTCAAAGGCTGGTCGAGGTCTGATGCAATTGAGCTTGGTCGTGAACGTCTTTAATCGTTATATGTCAATGCCAGCCAACCCCTGTGGACCGGAGCCGCGTAGTCGCAATTTCTCTTCTGACGCGGAGGCCACGCAAAGCCTGTTCGAGGAGTCCATTCACAGCCACGGGAGGGTCTCAGCAGCTGGACCGTGCCGCCAAGACCCAGAAGGACAGGGGTGTGTGCTCAGTAACGGAACCTCGTCCGGCGCCGTCGATATATCGTGGAGCAAAAGTCGATGGCAGCACCATAAAAACACTGACAAAAATCGGAAAACAGCTGTGGTCAAGAACAAAGATAGCCTACTATTGCGACCCGAGTAGAGCAATCAAGACAGCAACTGGGTATCGTCGTCTGGGGGCCGTTCCCAACGGCGCTTTGGGTTGACTGGCTTCTTGGATTGGGCTTGGTGCCGGCTACCGCCTCCCACAAAATTGAGAACCCAGTCCCGGACCCGGCGTGTCTTGTCCAGCTGGGGGTGCCGGTTGCTTGTAGATGAAAGGTCCGATGCTCTGTAGTGGCCGCCGCCGTCTTGGGAATCGAGTTTCATGCGGTAGAGAAGGTGGACCTTGGAGAGACCCTTGCGGAGACTGGACCCATAGACCTTTTTCAGAAACACATTCAGCCCAATGTTCTGCATCAGGACAATGTCTCCGGGCCGCAGTCCGGCAAGGCAGCTTTTCTCCATGTCGTCTGACGGCAGCCAGTAGGTGATGGTGAACCCAGCTCTGGTTTCGTCACCAACCAGGATCTCCACGAGATACTTGGACCCCCACCGGGTGTTGACGACTCGTGGCCGGGCCACGGAGATGATGCCTGCAATTAGATTGACGCTCACAGTCTGCGGCAAGAGTCTGGTGAGATGCGAAGCTGGTGCAATATCCTTGAGGTCGGTCAGGTGGGGATCGCCCCGGAATGGCAATGGCCCCCTCGCGGGCTCATGTTGGCTGCTGGTAGCGTCGGACACGAATGAGGTGGTCTCATTGCTGAGGAATGAGGCTGACTGCTCGCTCTGGCTGTGGTCCATGACAAGGTGAGAAGACGGCATTTCCTGGTGGATAGCTATCGAGTGTTCGTAGAGCTGCGAGAGCGCATGGTTCTGAGACTGAGACTGAGACTGAGACTGAGACTGAGATGGAGATTGGGCTTGTCCAGTTTGGGTCGATGTGAAAGATAATGTCGTACATACGGTTGTGAAGAACTCGGGTCCTGTCCCTGGCAGAAAGTCGGCCGACTCGTCATAGTAAGGGTTGAAAGCGACTTGCTTTGGGTGGTCGATTGAGATGGTGTCAGTCCTCTCCAATGTCAACGATCTCCAAACAGCATGATCTTTGGCTGGCACAGATGCAGGCGGGCGAGAGTGAAGTTGCCGCCTGTTTGTCGCGAGTCCTGCAAACTGGGCAATCGGGTCGGAAAAGTCTGACAGCAGCCCAGCATCCCAATTGAGCGTGCTGCTCTCGGGCGCGCCAGCAAAAAGTAGAACCTTGGCTGGCATCTTTGTCGATATGGATGCCGTCGTCCGATGTTCGATGTCTTGAGTAAGATGGGGGGCAGGCAGACTGTAGAGAGGTGGGGACGCTGCGGGTGGTGCCGCTGAGGTACAGGGTGTTATCGAAAGCGGGGACACACACAAAGTCCCAGCCGTGCCAGACGGTCAGGGGATTGTCGAGTCGACGGGAGGGTCAGCTTCCCCACACACAAGAAGAGAACGCCCAGAGCGGCGTCGTAATTTGTTTTGACGGTCTCGGGCCTCTCTCCACATCGACAGTTGCTGAGTGGACGTTGCGTTGCTCTCCCAGAGTGGAGGTCACGCTCCATCGAGTAATCTGTGCTCTGGGCTGAGCGGGTGAACTAGGACACCCTGGGTTAGACTGCTGTCCGCCTCACCCTGCTCCAGCTGCTGATCCACCGGGAAATTTGACAGCTTGGATATCAACATCTCCACCGACTTGCCCAGCAACAACTGACCCGTACGCATTGCGAAGGCGCAGAAACAACCGCCTGCCACGGCTGCATAATATTGAAGTTCTGCTGTGCCAGTGATACCACCAGCCACCAACCGCTTAATGTTCCGGATCCTCTCCACCTTGTCCCGAATCTAAAAAGGCAACCCGAGAGCCAACCGGCTTCTTATAGCTCGCTGCCCCTGACCAGCCCCTCCCCGAGCGAGCTCCCCTCCCGATATTCTTTCAACACCGTCCATCTCCAAACAGCACGCTACCTCGACTAACGGCAGACAACGACGTTATGGTACCGCCGCCTTGGGACCGGGCTCCTGAGAAGGACACCCTATTTGTCTTGGTGACAGGTGCTAACAGGTAAGTTCCATACCATCTAAACTAAATCCTTACCGGTTCCTAACCTCGAGTTTCCCCCAAAACAGTGGCATCGGCTTCGGCATCTGCCAGCGCCTAATCGACGACTACCTCTCCACCCGCTCCCTAACCTCCCACCTCATCCTCATCCCCACCACCCGCTCCCTCAAAAAATCCCAAGAAACCATCACCGCCCTCCGCGAACACGCCCAAAAATTCGCCGAATCCTCCCCCGCCCTCCGCTCCCGCACCGGCCAAAACTACAACCCCCAACAAGCCACCCGCCGCATCCACATCCTCTCGGTCCAGATTGACCTCTGCAACCTCCCCACCATCACCGCCGCCGCCTCCCAGCTCCTCGACGGCACCCTCTCCTCCCCCTCCACCTCCCCGTTGTTCGAATCCCTCACCAATGTCAAAATCCCGCGGTTGGACTCCATAATCTTCAACGCCGGCATCGGCGGCTGGTACGGTCTCAACTACGCCAAAGTAGCCCACAACATCTTCACCAAGGGCCTCATCTCCGCCACCACATGGCCGACCTTCAAGGGGGGCAACTCGGGCCAAACCATCACCCCCGCCCCGGGCAGCCAAGACACCATGGGCGAAGTGTTTTGCGCAAACGTCTTTGGGCATTACCTCTTTGCGCAGAAACTCGTGCCCTTACTCTCCCGCCCTGCGTCTTCCAGCCTTTCCCCCGGAAGGATCATTTGGGAGTCGAGCATAGACGCAGACTGGGACACCTTTTCGCTCGACGACTTGCAAGCTCTGGAAACCAACGCCGCGTATGAATCCACCAAGCGGCTGACGGATGTTCTCGCGTTGACCTCCTCCCTGCCAACCTCGAAACCCTACGTCGATAAGTACTTGTCGGTGTCTGAAGACAAGACCCCGCCCAAAATCTACTTGGCGCACCCCGGGATTGTGCAGACAACCCTCTTCCCGCTCAATGCGTTTATGTTTTTTTGGTATCAAGTCGTGCTGTATCTCGTTCGCTGGATGGGCTCCCCTTGGCATCCAATCACCGGTTACAATGGCAGTACCGCGCCGGCGTGGTTGGCTCTTGCAGAACAAGAGGCTCTGGACAGTGAAGATGCGGAGAGGGTAAAGTGGGGCAGCGCGGCGGACAGGTGGGGGAGGTGTTATGTGAGGAAAACAGAGGTGGATGGGTGGGGGTGGGAGGGCAAGGTGGAAGAGTTGAGGGAGCTGAAGAAGAAGGGGTTGCTGAGGGGGAGAAAGGGAGGGATGGAGCTGGTGAAGGAGGAGAGGTTGGTGGAGTTTAAGGAGTTGGGTGGCGAGGTTTGGAAAAGGTTGGAGGCGTTGAGGGGGGAGTGGGAGGGGAAGCTTTGAGACGGTTGAAATAAAAGGACGATTGGCGTCTGTTTCTGGTTATTTACTTTTAATGGTAATTATGCGAGGGAGGAGGGCCATGCCTGGGCAATGTCGGACTTTGACGGAAGGAGAGGCCATCTCTTGAGACCGTATCTTGTGACTTTTGTTCCTATATTATATTATTATTCCTGCACCGTTCTACCCTTTTTAGAGTGCGCCGGACCTTTTGTTGCTATTTCCATAGGAAAACCGTGCCGTGTAGGCCGGGTGAAAACCCTATATCGGAAAGTATAAGGAAGGATGAGGCTTCCTCCTGTTCCTCCTGTTCCTCCTCTTCCTCTTCCTCCTCGTCTACTCCCTCTTCAGGCTTTTCCAATTCTAGTTTTCTCGCTAGACCGTACTCCAATAAACGATCTGAATCCATAAACCAGCCCAAGGCCTTTATCAGTAGCCGTTGGTTCCGAGATCTACCCTGACGTATAAGGCTAAGATCTCGGTGGGTGCGGATGATGGTTCTTGGCCAGGTTCTAGGCCTCGGTGGTGTTGGGCATCATATAACCAGGTGTTCAACCGTCTCCCGTCCTTCTCCGCGGCTGCAATAGGATGTGGGTACCCCTGGGACTTTTTGTTTGAACAGGAAGTCCCGTAGACCTATTACTCCGGTACGGGCCTGCACTAATAGGGGGCTTTGGGCTTTGGTAAGGTTGCTGTGTTTCTTTAGCACCTGATCGGTGAACAGCAGGTCCGGTGGCCCTTCGTTTGCCATCCTTGGTGTCCGGCCCTCGGTTTGCTTTTTCCATTGGTTTTCCCACGCTCGATATAGTGCTTCCCTCGCTGTCTTTATTTCTTTTACTTCCCTTGCTCTCCTTGTTCTCCTTGCCAAGGGCTTCCTCAAAGACAACGACATGTCTGGCCCCCCTTTTTAGTTTTGGTTTCGGCCGACCCACTGGCCGATAGTTGGAGCAGCTCCTTCGATAGCCGTAGTTTTTTGTGGATGTAGAGGTTTCCGGCCTGGCCTGCGTCTTTGAAACCGTTTGTACATCCCATTGCAAGTCTCCTGTACCAGCGATCCAGGTGGCCGTTTTGGTGAACCTGTACCTCGCCCAGTGTATAAGCACGGATTTTGTAGCCGATTTTCGAGGTCTGCCAGTCTTTTGTTGAGGTATAGGCCCAGTGGTGGCACCCAGGCTCCTGTTCCTATATTGTCCATTGACATCTGGAACTGCTCATGTCGTCAATTAGCTCATGGTACCTATTTTACATGTTTAGTTCCAGTCCCAACACCCATTACTTTGTGTTCCTGCCTTGCCGTCTCACAAATGACCAAATTCCGTCAAAATCCAGCAAAAGAAAAAATTAAAAAATAAACATATAGACAAAAGTTAGGGTATCATCAGCTCAAGTTAACGCACACAGGCAAACCCGCAACTCTCACCCTATACCACCACCCCTCCCTCCTGTCTGACCACCCTCGCCTTCTCCACCTCATCACTCCTCACCCTCCTCAACGCCAACTTCTCCCCCCTTCCAAACAACCCCAGGCACATCGGCAACGGCACCGCCACCAACGCCAGCACCGCGTGGAAAACAAGCGCCTTGGTCATGTCCCCGTTCCCATCCTTTAGCCCCCCCGACACCACTATAAAAATCCCCCCCAAGACTTGCCCCCCGCTCCACGCCAACGTGGACGTGACCTCGGGACTAATCGGGTGCGTGAGCTCCACCAAAAACTCCACCACCACCGGCACCAGGCTGAAGCTCGCGGCCCCCATCACCGCCATGATGACATATGGCCCTGTTACCCCCCCCCCTGTTTTAGTCCCCGGCATCCAGATGAATACAAAATAACAAAGCGCCACCACCGGGACGGCGATGCGGATGGCCAACAGGTAGGACTTGTACTTGTCTATCAACGGAGAAGTGATTGCCGAGGTGACGAGACCGACTACAATGAGGAGAGCGCCCGCGATGCCGGCTTCTTCGTCGGTGAAGCCGTGAGGCAAAAGGATCTGGTTGAGGAGGGAGGAGATGGAGTTGAAGAGGCCGACATAGATTGCAAAGGGGATGAATAACAGGTAGAATTCGGGTTGGTGGAGGAGGATTTTGGCTGAGGAGAGTAAAGAGAGTTTTGGGGTTTGGGAGGACGGCGCAACGGGGGTGGGGGGGCGGGCGGGGATGAAGAAGGCGGGGAGGGCGCAGACTGTGGACTGTACAATGGTTAGTGGCTTGCGGGGGGGATAAAAAAGGGGAGGGAGAAGGAGAAGGGGGGCCTCACGATGATGGAGACGTACAACACCATGCGGGAGATGTCATTGGGGCTGGAGACCCAAAACGGGATTATCAACTGCCCCAACGCGGCACCAAAGGGGTTGGCGAGACTGGTGAGAGCCGTGGCAGCTACACGGCCGCTGTTGGTGAACCACAAGTCAGAGTACCGCGACGGAGCGGCGAGCACAAACGGTTGGGCGAGGCCGGTGAGGATCTGGCCGAACATGACTACGCCAAAGAGGCCCCCGGAGCTGGAATGGCAGCCTGCATAGCGGATCCAGTTCCCAACCAGGATCAAGGCTGCCGAGGTGACGATGGAGGGTTTGGGACCGAGGTGCAAGACGTAGATCACCACGGGGGTGATGAAGGTAAAGGCGAAGAGGAAGGCGGTGCTGAGCCAGTTGATGGTGGTTTCGTCTGTCGAGAAGTAGCGGGCGGCATGGCTGGCAACGGGGGAGAAGGTGAGCCACTGGGATAAGCTGTCAGTAAAACTGGGTTTGGGAGGTATATTCTCCATGAGAAAACGGGAGATTTTAAGGTTGACGGCCGGTGGTGAAAAGGACGTGGTAACGGCGAACCAGCGCCCGTTGAACCAGCGCCCGTTGAACCAGCACCCATTGAACCAGCACCCCCGGATCCAATCATGGTAAAGATGACTTACATCCCAACTGACAATAATATTTAACAGCGTCAATTGCACCAACCCAAACCACCTCCTCTTGTAGACTTTATACTCTATCATCTCCGCCGCGCTGACACTCGCCCCCGACCCATCAGCCTTTTTCTTCCCCATATCCGCCCCTGTCGTGGTTGCCGTGGTCTCATTCAATTCAATCTGAATCTCCCCCAAATCACTCCCTCGGCCATTTGCGTCTTGCTCTGAAAGCCTCTGCCACCCAGTGCCAGGGTTCATCATCGCGTCGTTGAATGTCAATATCTCCTTGTCATCAGCCGTGGGTGAGATTGTTGGGTACACCTCATTGCGGTTTGCCATTGTCGCATGAGAAGGCGGCCCGCCCCTTTGGAAAGGGCGAGTAAGAAGAAATATATATTATTAGGTAGTTTTGGTTGGGGGCGGCAGCACACAGCCTCGACCGCGCGCTCGCTCTCACTGGCTGCGTGCCGTGCAAATGCAGGAAGTCGGGGTCGGTAATTTCAGACCGGACTCGTCACTCCGCGCGGTGCGTCAAAGTTTGAGATCCGTGGCCGCTGCTTACAAAAAGAAATGTGAAACAAAAGGCAGAGAGAGTGAGGAAAGGTAGAAAAGGATAGAGATAAGAAGTGGTGTTTCCCCTCCTCAACGTCCCCTCCCTGAGATGGGAGAGGGCAGGGTGCAATGAAAGGGGACGTTGCGTTCTCTGGGGAAGCATGTCTTGGCGACTAAACCTGGGAGAGGTCGCATTGCAACCTCGGCCGCTCAGGCCTAACCTCCTTTGTTCATCAAGCAGGTGACCACCATAGATATCCTAAAGAGCTTAAAAGATGCGGCTATGTATGCTTTGTGTATGTGAACAAACAAACAACCACTTTGTGTTGAGTGAAAAGTGAGGGTAATACATTGATTCGCTACCGACTATGGCTAATGAGATTTTGTGTATGTGTGTGTGTGTGTGTGTGTGTGTGTGTGTGTGCAACTACAATTATCCAGATGCCAAAGATCTCAACACTGCGAGAATGATCTTCTCGGGTCTATTGTCGAATGTGAAATCTGAGATACAAAACCTCGGAATCCTTTTCTTTTGGGATGCCGCAAGGGGCAAAGTACGCTTCAAGTTTAAGGGTATGCAGAGTCTGGGCAGTGTTGGTGGTGAGGTGTCTCGGTCTTGTATTGCTGTCCAGTTGCCACTGGGAGTCGTGGTTTGCAGTCATGAGAAAAGAGCTCGGTGATTAGCAGCAGAAACTTTGCCAGATTGATAGGCCGAGGGCGCTGTAAATCCTTGTGGTGGAATACGAGTCTTCTGCTCGAAGCAGCTTGATCCTTGCCCGGTCCCCTCGAGAGTGAGGGTTGAGATGAGATAAAAAGCACCACACAGTCCTACATCCCCAATGGTGTCAGACCCGCCCTCGTCCCCCTCCCACCACCCAGGACCCTGGGTCCGGGCTGGCTCCCTGTGCCCGCCCTACGCCTGACTGCTCCCGAGACCAAAAGAACCACGCACTTTTCTGTACCTCCTGTGCCGTATGTCCACAAAGTCAACCCCGTCCATTCCCTGTTTTCCCTATACGCAACCGACAACCGCCCTCGTGTAACCACCAGCACCAGCTCACCTATCCCCTGTGTAACAACATCAATCCTCTCCCAAAATCAGACTTGGGTTGCGTAAAACGCAAAAGTCCTGCGGTGGATCCCATCTGCCCCCGTCACCTGTATGTCTTGGTTGCTGCCGCTTCCCGACCTGAACGGCAGCAAGCCTTGTCTGTGCCAAAGAATGGGATGGGTTACATGCAGCGCAAAAAGACTCCCCCAGCCCGCAAGAACTACGCCCCTTGCATTACATTGCGCAGCAGTATGGCATACATACTTACAGGCAGCCTTGGACCATGATCGTGGGGGTCACATTTCACGTCGAGAGAGGTCTCACCTTGCTCAACCGGGCCTCTGCCGCATGCCCGTCACATGCATGTCCTGACCGGTCAGGTAGTTGGTTTGTTCGGGGCCTACTTTGCATGAGCGGCCGTCCGTCGGTCTCTGTCTGTTTTGGTAGTAGCATTCGGGACCTGGGAGATGGCGTCTGTTGCCTGTTTGAGACGACAAGGCATGCAAGTGTCTGGTGTACCAAGCAAGCTCGTTGAGATGGTGTATGTAACTCGAGGTCAATGTCGCCATCACTCGTCTGTAGAGTCCATGAAAATCCAAAATGCACAATCATTCGTCTCAGGTCTAAATGCTTTCGTTTTCGTGAGGATGTGATGGTGCTGACAGTGTCGGGTGGGAGTTTTATGATACAAACAAACACCTGAGTTCCATCCCCCAGGCATCATTCAATTATACAGGGAGCTTTCCCCCCCTCCCCTCCAGCCACCTTGCTGTTTTCCAGTCCGTTTTCCCTCTCGTGGTCTGGTGCCTCCCCGCTTTCTATTGACCAAAAGAACAAGGTCTGGTACGGCCCATTCCCTCGCATTTGTCTATCGGAACACCGTAACCCATCTAAAGAAGCCATGCATGCGCGAAAAAAAGGGCGCCCCATCCGTATCCTGAGAGTGAGAAGAAAGCCGGGTCCGTTTTTGCGTGTCGGTCAATAGAGAAGGAACCATGGAGAAGGAATTTGGTTGCCTTATTTGAGGACGGACCAGAGCTTGGGCGCGGCGCAGGCGGTAGCGCAGTGGGCAAGGTGGAAGACTGTTGTGCAACACCGAGTCAGCGCCGGAGACAAAGAGTTTCCGGACATGAGACATCATCACTTACACTCCTCGACGCAGTCCTCCTTGTTGCCACCCTCCTCAGACTGGGCAGCGGTGACGCGCTCGACGCACTCATCAAAGTGGTGCTTGGCAGGGGCGCACTCCTTGGAGTTCTGGCACTCTGTACATCAAACAACCCAGCGTCAGCGTTGTTCTCCCGAAAGCAAGGGTAACAGCAGCCAGAGCGGCGGATGTGTCATCGAGTTGGTCGGTCACTGCGGGCCCACGCCTGCCCGCTCAGCTCGCAGAGCGACATGGCAGCACGCCACATCTCTTCCTCCTCGATAACCATGGCTCGCTGACTCCGTGGTGTGTATGCGTGGGCGCGTGTTCTGGTGACGGCATGGGCGGCGACGGCGATGGGGGTAGCGGCAGCGATGTACCCACCTTCCTCGAAAACTTCCTTGGGGTCCTTGAGCTCCTCCTCCTCTTCCTCCTCCTCCTCCTCTTCCTCCTCAGCAGCGGGCTCCTCCTCAGCGGCAGGCTCCTCCTCAGCAGCAGCAGCCTCGGCCTTGGTCTCGGTCTCCTCCTTGGTGGTCTCGGCGGTGGTCTCCTCGGTCTGTGCATGTCGAATTACCCCACTAGTCAGTAAGCTGGTTCTCTCTCGAAAGAAATAGTGAGAGAGCTGAAGCCCATAAAGCTACAAGCTTGTATATATGGAACAGCATCATGCCGAGTCGTGGGGGCCTGGGGTAGCCAGCATCCCCAGACAGCCGGCAAAGAGCTCACAGAGCTGGCTTGGTTCAAGGCGTTTGGGGAAAGGGCGCATACCGTCTCGTGGGCGGGAGCCTCGGCCTCGGCCACCGACCAAGGGGTGGCAGCCTCGACGAGGTCAGTTATGGTGTCCCAGAAACCCATTGTTGCAAGCCGGGGCTTTCGGTGATGTCAATGGCAAGATGGGCGTGTGCCTGAACGGGGTATGCTCAAGCAGTCGTCTATCGCGCGACGTTGGAAGCTCGCAAAAATCGGCCACATCGAAAACCGCCCGGGCTTGCAATTGCGGGATTTTGATTGGCCGCCCGCCCGGAAGTGACGAACTGACCCGGCTACTTCCGCCCGATCACGTGTGTCTCTCAAGATGCTGCTGAGGTAATTATTTGTGACCTTATTTCTCAAGAGGCTCTCGTCAGACCATCCGACCAACCCAACCATGTCACTGGCTGCATAAGAAGCCTGAAGGATTATGTTACTGTCACTGTGACTCTTGTGACAGCAAACGGCACAGCCAATGCAACACAGCCCCCTTACCTCGTACTTCCTGTCCCAAAGACTGTATGTACGTACATACAAACACCAAGCGGGAATAACCAGGCTCTCAAGTCACACGACGCAATCTCCAAGCGAGTAAGCCGCAGGTTTTTGATCTCTGATATTGGGAAAAAGCAATGTTTTTATCTGTCATTCCAGCTTACCAAATCCTCCACGTTCGTGGGGGGGGGGGGGGGGGGGGGGGGGGGGGGGGGGGGGGGGGGGGGGGGGGGGGGGGGGGGGGGGGCGGGGGGGGGGGGGGGGGCGGGGGGGGGGGGGCGCCGCCGGCGC
>MU866496.1:0-22074 GCA_033296915.1 Triangularia setosa | reverse complement strand
CGGCCTGGTCTTCGTCTTTGGAAGCGTCGGTATATTCTATTACAGGCTTCTTGGATGAGCTGTCCTGGTGGGTGCTTTGGTGCATCTGGCCCTTGAAGAATAGACATTTAGTATATGCCAATTTCTTTTTTTCCCCAATCGCAACGATAGAAGAAAGATTTTCCAGTATATCCACCAATGCATATTCTAAATGGTGGCTATGTTGTGGCCAGCTCTAGGTTAAACAATGAACAGCCACATTTACTCTCGAGGTTAGTGTGCAAGCTTGTAGGATTGTATCGTATATCTATCGACTCTCTTTCAAGGCCTACTGGCTTGTCACAGACCTGTCGACCATTGTCCAACAGCTGTCAATTATTTTCCGAGGTTCCCTGTCATCTGTATCCTGGGGCCCTTGATATTCCAATCAATGGCATACGCTGTCCATTGTTCTGCGCTTGTTTTCTGTTTTTGCGATACCCGCCCTGTTCTCCAAAACATGACCACTCACTAAAAGACAGCACACCCCCCTCCCAACCTACACCTCCCTCCCCGCCTTGACCCTAACCACCTCACTCTCCACCATCGCCCTCACCAGCCCCAAACACAGCTCCCTCCCCACCTTCACCCAAGCCGCGCTCGCCTCGCTCGGCACATGCAAAAACACCACCCTCCTCCCCTTTCCGTTCCTCGTCAGATGCGCCAAACTGCTGTAATAAATAAAATCACAGAGATAATGCCCCGCATCCTCTGATATCCTCAAGTCCGAATACGGCGGGCTATGCCTCCTCCACCTCTCCAACACATCCTCCATTTCCAAGTCAGAAAGCAACTCCTCCGGTAAACCCTCCCAGGGGTGCGGGACGTTGTTCCTCGCCATCTCGTCGTCGAGCTCGGCGAGGGGCTTGCCGTCTACGTCGCCCATGTCGTAGCCCGACTTGTGGCCCCGGCGCTCGATGGAGTAGTAACCCCGGGGACCGGCCATGCCGATGTGGATGGCCAGATCGATTTGGGGGGTTTTGGCGGAGGGCAAGGAATCATCATTGAGATGCCAGAGGGAGGGGACGAGGTCCCGGACTGCGCGGTAGCCGACGTGGATGGGGGAGGGGTGGACTAGGAGGCGGACTCGGGGGATTTTTACCGGGGTGGCGGGTTGGGAGCCGGGGTTTGGAGGAGGACCTGGATAGATACCGGTGGTGCTGCCGCCGGGGGGGAGGACATGGCCGGCTATGCCTGGAAAGGGAGCAGGTGGTGGGGGTGGGAGGTACTCGGGGAGGGATTTGGCGATTTCCCAGGAGGGGTTGACGGGGAAGTTGGTTCGGAAGGGCTATAGTGTAGAGTTAGTAAGATGATATTAAAAGCATCATTTAGCTGTAAGGGAGGTGCGGGGGCAGGTGAATGATTGTCGCTTACAGCGAAGCCGGTGATCAAGACATTGATTGTCTCTTCTTCGTCACCGGAGACATTGCTGCGAGTAGTACCTGTTCCTACGGACCCCATTGTGAACCCACGAAGCTTGATTGGTGAAGGCAAGGCGGTAGTTGGCTGTTGTTGTCTAGAAAGATCAGAACAGAGTGGGTGTGGGTTGGGTGTCTCTTTGTTCTCCTCCCCCCCACCCCCCTATTGACACTGTGCTCCTGCGATATTACTGATCAAACTTGGCCGTTTCCAGTAAAGGAGCTCGGTGCAGAGCTCCTGCCGATTGGCATGGTAGTTAGTCTGCGTATTGCAGCGGCCAAGTCGACCTACCAGCAATCAAGACGCAACTTTGACCTCACATGATGTCCGACCACTGAGAGAGGTCTCAGTGCTGTTGACACACTCTTGGTCGTTTCGCTCATTATTGCGGATTGGCTATTTCAACGGAGGATGTGAATGAGGTACTTCACCAAATGGTTTGATGGATGGGGGTCAGATTCCAAGTGCGGGGGGGGAGGAGGGATGAAGTCCAATCCGGCAAGTGTGATTGCGCATGTCCGGCATCCATCTGAGGCCTACCTCACTTAGGAATGTCGATATAACAGGCGACATCTCCAGTGCTCTCAATAAACCTGCTTTCCTACAGGCACTTTTCCCCCCCAGCACTAGTTCACGCCAGAAAGCGTTGAGCCCTTCACACCCGGCCTATAGCCGCTGACGTTGAACACTTGAGCGATTGAAGCGGCGTGAGCGGCAGCAAAACAAGCAACTGACTGCGGTGGATCAACCTTAAATCCCGAGGCTCAACGCTCAAGAACGGCGCATTTTCACGTCATGCTGATTGATCACATAGCAGCTCCCGAGCCGAAGCCCGCAGGACAAGCAACGCATCTCTCTGTCGGGCCGGCTGCAGGGGCCGAGTAGCTTATCCGAACACTGCCCGGTTAGTTGCCGGTGAACGTGATTCCCAAGGTGGTTGTTGAACGATGCTTGAGTGGACCAAGTGGGTCACCACCACTTACACCATGAGTTCTTGCTGTTATCAGACGCGAGCGGTCATGAAGCTATTCACAGATGGCACAGCCTCTTGGCTTCAACCAGTCTCTTTCCGGTCATTTATCCATCAGAGCGAGAACTCTCATATACTGTCACCCGACCCTCTATACCTCGGCGAGTGATATGTGGCCAATGGTGATGGTCCCCAAAGATGCAGGTTGAGTTGTCAAGACCCACCAGCATATGCGGGGGCCCCAACCAAGCCTTTCGTTTCCTCCTCTTTTTTCTCTCGGACACCAGTTGCGATATGATGCGATTTTGGCTTCAAGAAAGCAGAAAGGAAACCGTCTTTTATTGGCATCCCGAATCTCCCAAGGCGGTGAGAAACCAGAATCCCAACCCATGCTCAAGACCTTGCAAATGCAGATTAGCGAGCCTTGCCAAGTCGGCCGCTGTCCCGTGGAGCATCACCGCCCGTTGTTGACTTTCCTCCAGCAGGAGGTTGGGGAAAGGGTTGGGAGAGGGTCCCAACGGAGGCACTTTCCTCTTCGCTCTCTCAAAGTGAGCTGGCTAACTTCATTGAGCTTTTATTGATGGCCCAACCACTTTATCCAGCCACTCGGCTGTCCGCCGACCCTTGAACTTCCGCGAGAGCAACTCCATCGGGACCTTTGGGCTTCTGTGTGTAAAGCTGTTGATCACGAAGTGGAGCCCACAATGAGATGGCCACCTCTGATCCCCTCTTAAGCTCACCGCTGCCCGGCTGCCCACTCTTTCTTGACCTTTCTTCTCTCCTCCAACCCGAGAGGCCTTTGGGTCTTCTTCGCAACAAACAGAAACATCAACAAAAAATGTATTCGGTGCTGTCGGTGAGGCAGTTCCACTGGTACCTTACGCTAGTGGTGCTGTTCACTGTTGGCATTCAAGCGCACGGCGGTGGAGATTGCCTCTCTGTCGCCCTCGTGGCCATTCCGGATTGCGCCAAATCATGCTTCCTGGAGCAGGCCCCGTCGATCGGCTGTGATGGCTTGGACTTTGTCTGCCAATGCCAGAAGCATGCCGCGTTCTACTCGTTGGTGGAGGCGTGTGTTGTCGACGTATGCGAGTCATCAGAGTATCAAAAGGTGATTGATGGTGCAAAAACTGGTAAGGCCTCCTTTCTCTCCACCGAGGTTGAGTGATTGGGTGCTAACATGACATGCAGTATGCGGGTGTGCTATTGATGCAAAAGACTACCACCAGGCCACTTCTGGGTCTTTGGACTTGCCATCATCAACCTCGTTCATCAGCCCCCCACCATTGCCAACCTCGTTTATCAGCCCGCCGCCATCAGCCGCCCCCTCTGGAGAGCCATCGGCTCCCCCAGTGGTCGTCGTTACCACCACTGCCGAGGACGATAGTGACAGCTCTCCTACCGAGACCACATCAGCGCCTGCTTCCACCTCCACCTCGGAGGAGGTCGAGAACGGAGCGGACCACACCTCGAGCTCTAGGCTTGGGCTGATGGTTTCTGTCTTTGGAGCCGCCTTGGTCTTTGCCCTCCTTTGATGATGACCAATCACCTGTCAAACAAATCATTCACGATGAACGACAATCTGGCATGATCGAAAACCAGAACAAGAGGATCATGATGAACGATATACCGGTCTTGAAATGAAACGAACAAACGACCAACCACGATGACAACGACCACAACGCAGCTTGTTTCCCTAACGATATTATGTAAACGACATGATGATACCCCTATACACATGCATGCGACATATACACACGCATGCGACATATACACACGCATGCGACATATACCCACGCATGCGACATATACCCACGCTATAATGTTTCATTCCTTTCAAGACTCGTTCTTTTGTCTCTCATGTATATATAAGCATGTTCTTGACCTTTTACGTCAACAACGGAGCCATTCATCGCGCTTCATCCTTTGTCTTTTCTCTTTTGTTTGGTTTTTGGTCATGAAACATGGCTCATCAATAGATGCTTCCATCATCGTCGGGTGTGTGGATTACACACCCCTGAACTATCTATTCACACTATTTTGTTGTGGGACAATGAGACGTGTGTTTGTTGTTGTTGTGGTGGTGGTGGTGGTGTGTTGTGTGATAAATTGATTCGGTGTTGCTGTCCTGCTACAAGCCGTCGGACTGATTGGGTTTACATTGCTTTTGTATAACCGTCTTGTAATGTTCTAGGATCTATCTGTACTTGTACATTTCCTTTTCTCCCATGCCAAAAGACACCAAAAATTCTCCCCAAATAACACATCCCAGATTCCCCCCAATAATGCATGCGTATCGTACAATTCATCCCACATGAGCAGGCAAATGTCCCCTTTTTTCCTTCTCAGAGTCAATTAAATACGCCCCCTTCCCCGTCCATCCTTCATCGCTTCATTCCCCCTTCCAATCCCTAAAGCCAGCCCCGTTGCCCTCCCGATCAAGCATGTACCTAAACCTCCCCCTTACCTCCTCCCCGCCATCCCTCAAAAACCCCGGTAAATCCTCATTCCCCTCCACCCTCTCGTACACCTCCCCGGGCCTATCCCACAAATCTTTCCCTTCTCTAACCCTCTCCACCATCCTGCCCCTGTCCCTAAACCCCTCCTGGTTCATACTCACATGGGCGAAACTCTTCATTTTCGTCAGCATCTCCCCCATTGTCTCAAAACAGCTGCTACAGTGCCACGCCGCGTTTCCCAGCTTCCCCATCTCGAACCACTTAAATGGCCAGACTCCGTCACCTATCCGGAGGTCGTTGGGAAGGATGGTTTTTTTGCTGCCTTGATAGTATGTCGCCTGGGGATGCGGCCACTCTGGGCCGACGTGGAGGAACTGAAAAGAGTAATAGTAGAACCGGGAGGAGAGGGTCAACCGGCGGGGGAAGCGGCATTGCTTGAGGAGCGAGAGGGTGGACGGGCGGGGGATCTCGTCTATATCCGAAATAATGAGGACGTCATTCAGATGGGGCTGTCGCTGGGAACTGGAAAGGAGGGGAACGACTTGGGTTAGCATCGCGTTGCGCTGGAAGTCTTCGATGTCCCAGGTTGTTTTGGGGGAGAAATCGGAGGGGTAGACGATTTCGTGGTAGATTATTTTGGAATTGTAGGGGGCGAGACGACTGTCAGGGTCGGACAGGGCGGTTTTGAGGTGGAGGGGTTTGGGCAGGTTGGTAAATGTTCGGGGGGACTCGACGACGACGAAGTAATCGACTTCTGACCAGGTGCTGTTCAGCCGGATCTCGAGCCAGTCGAGCTCGGTGTTGATCATGGTCAGGTCGTAGACTTTTCGGGGGGGCTGCGAGGAGGATCGAACGAAAGGTTTCCAGCCGTGGGGGCGGCAGATGGTGTCGTTGGTGGTGTAGGAGGTGAAGGTGTTGTAGAGGAAGTGGAGGGTCGTGAAGAAGACGGCTATTTTGAAGGTGCGCCATAGGCTTGGTTTTCGGAGCGCCACCCTCCTTTGTGGTCCTTTGTCGTTGTCGAGCTCCATAAAGACTTCGGCAGAGGCTTCAATCCAGAAAGCCGATGTAATCGCCCCAACGTTGGTTGGAAGCACAACGAGACATGGCGTTGGCACGGCATTTCTTCGAGGCTTGTGTGCGACCAGTGCTCTTGGCACTGTGTGGCACCGAGGCTTTCGTCTTAGCGGCTGGGACAAAGGGCTCATAGGGAATGAAGCTTAAAGGCAAAAGAAGTGAAATCCGAAATGTTGGAGATAGGGAGGTTGAGTAAAGGTGTATAGCTTCACTTATACAAGACCTTGGATTGACAAGGGTACCCATGTCGGCTGCAACCTCATCTGTTGGACTGTGGAGTCCGACAGGACGTTCAATCATGTCGACCCTAACCCTGGATCTCGACCAGAACCTCTCACCATCTGCACCACAACCTCATCAGTTCACTTTTGCGTTTGTCCTCGTCTGCATAGAACCATTTCGGAAGCCAATGTTGGAAGTAGATCTGAAAGCCAGGGCCCGTGGCAACAGCAATCGGATCAATCTTGGCCGGCGTCCGTGGTGGGCTCATTCGTGAGAGCACCTTTGCAATGTTGAAGTCGAAAATGACAGCACGCAGTGATGGGCCCTCTATGTCGCCAATCAAGAAGATGTTTCGTGGCGCAAAATCACCCTGCAATACGCCTGCCGCCTGGAGCTTTGAGGTTGACTTTACAGCGCATACAAACGAGTGAATGCGAGTATCGTCTGACTCGGGCACTTGGTTATTGTCGAGCATCTCTTTCATTGTTGACCCATCCAGATACTCCATGAGGATCAATGGTATAGTCCGCGTGTAGGTGATACCGCCAACGACGAGCTTGAGATCAAACGAAAAAGACCCAAAGTATTCCGGGTAGCAGCCCCTGATGCTCTCTGCCTCCTTCTCATGCTCTGCCCCGTAGGTCTCAAGCTCCTCGTAAGCAGCAGCTTCGATGCTGTAGTCGCGTGCTGCAATCCACACCACGTCTGTGGGCAGGCCAAGTTCCGCATCCTCGAAACTGTAGTACAAGGGGTCGTAGATTTTGGCAACATGCTTCATTGACGTTGAGTCGCTATCCCAGTGACACACCACAATCTGGGCTCCGGCTTCATCGCCGCCGCGAATCACCGAATCGATAACCAAGGGTGGTCCTGAAGTTGGAACCTCGGGGGACCCTGGGGAACCATCTGGTTCGAGATCCTTAACGCAGTATCGTGTGTGTGTGTGTGTTTGGATTTCGACATAGGTTTCATAGGCCTTTGGGCCTGAAGCCCTGTAGACGCCGCCGAACGGAGGGTGAGGTGTGTGCGGTCCAACGGCTATCTTGAACCCGGCGACATAAGGACAATGTGGCTTTTCATGATCGACCGGCGGTTCCAAGCCCATCGTTTGCAAGGCCGAAAAAGAAGAGCAAGAATGAGGCTAACACAGCGTGGGTTGTGTACTCGGAAATGGGCAAAAGCGGTGAGTTGTAGCTGTCAAGAGGCCGCTCAATCAGGGGACAACCCTAACCCTCTACAAAACGGACATCCCATGCCATGTCATCCTGGCAAAAGTAGCGTAGGAACCAGACAAGAAAATGACTGACTTGTTCTGAGTAATTGAAAAATGGCACGGTCAGACACGTCAGCTCGGACGCTCTGATGAGGCTGCTCAGGGACAATGAAGAGATCCCCAGCCATATCGCGGGGTAACTGGAGCTCCCAAAATCTCACACACAAGCTTCAAGCGGGGGTGTTGCCAATTGACTCGTCGTACAATTCGTGACCCATTGGCCCCCCCCCCGAGATATCTGTAAAAGTTATTGCTCTCTGTGTTGTACGATTTCGAGGTTGAGAAGCCTGTCATCCTGATCAGCTATCTAAATATTTGTAAGCCTTACTCACTCCTCGCAAAACTTCCAATATTTTCCTTTGCCGACTGCCGAAAACGGACCCTCTGCGTGGGATCGTAGCTTAAAGAGCCCAGGGCCGGCAACCCCACCATCATCAACCTCACTTCATCTCACCTCACCTCTCACTCACACTCAGTTCATACTCACAACTGGTTTCAGTTTACCAACTTTCAACCCACTTCAGCCGCCTCATAAACCGAGTCTTTCACAGCCGTCAAAATGTTTACCGGCATAGTAGAAGAAATCGGTGGTACGTCTCCTCACCATGCACCCCCTTTTGTCCCCCTCACCCCTATCTTTCTCACCCCTCTTCTCGCCCAATCACTAACTGTCCCCCAGAGGTCACAACCCTCAACCCCTCCTCCTCCGACGGCGGCACAACCCTAACCATCACCCTCCCCCTAACTTCCACCCTCCTCGCCGACTGCCACCTAGGCGACTCGATAGCCATCAACGGCGTCTGCCTCACCGTCACCTCCTTCTCCCCCACCTCCCCCCCGTCTTTCACCGTCGGCATCGCCCCCGAAACCCTCCGCCTCACCAACCTCGGCTCCCTCGGCCCCTCCTCCCGCGTCAACCTCGAGCGCGCAGTCAGAGCAGACACCCGCATGGGCGGCCACTTTGTCCAAGGCCACGTCGACACCACCGCCGCCATCCTCTCCAAGACCCCCGACGGCAACGCCATCACCTTTCGCTTCTCGCCCAAGTCGAAAGATGTGTTGCGGTATATCGTCTACAAGGGGTTCATCGCCTTGGATGGAGCGAGCTTGACGGTGACCAAAGTCAATGATGAGGAGGGCTGGTGGGAGGTCATGTTGATCGCGTATACGCAAGAAAAGATCGTCACCGCGAAGAAGGAGGTGGGCGAGACGGTAAACGTCGAGGTGGACATGACGGCAAAGTATGTGGAAAAGAGCATACAGGGGTATTTGGCTGGCATGATGGAGGACGGGCAGGGGTTTCCTTGGCTGCAAAAGACGGTCGAGAGGATTGTTGCTCAGGGGTTTTCTTAGAGGGGGAGCGCTGAGATGAATAGGGAGAGGGGGATGGGGACAAAACATTGGAGAGTGGGACGTGGGAGAAAAGGGACTTTTCAGTGACGGCATGGGAGAGTATGCCAGAGTGTGAATGGGTTGACAGTTGGAATGATGGAGAGCATGTATGGCACGGTGTCATTCTCCGGGGTACAGAGCGGTTCAAAAGTGTATTAAAATAGCCTGTCGGGTATCAATGTATATGCCTCCCAAATGCTCCCAAAATAGTCGTACAATGATTCTACACTTGAACGTCCCCCCAAACTTCAGCAAGTTTCTGGCTGATTTGCTTGCTGAACCTCTTCCTCCCGACCAAGTGATCCAACCGCGAAGCAACCATATCGATCTTCTTCCTCCTGCCCTCCGCCCCAGAACCACACTGCTCATAAGCCTCGATGAGCTCCCGAGGCGTCTTCCACACCTTCTGTATCTCCATCGCCCTCTCTCCCGTGACACCCTTCGTAACCATCAACATCTTCAAAAACAAGTCCCTCAACGTCATCATGCCCGACTTTGAACATAGCGAAGAAAACGCCGGGTAGCTGATATGATGGCCAATCTCAGGCTTCTTCTCCCGCAGATCCTTCATCAACGGCAGGTAATTGTTGGTCGTCAGAACATTGGTCGGAATAACATGGAGTGCCTTTCCCTCGTACATCTTCTGCAGCATCTGTGTCATCGAAACCAGGTACCGGATTGTGTCGTCAATCTTCTGCGTCTTCTTCAGAAAGTAGCCATTAACCACTTGAATTGACGCAATAGCCGACTGGACCATCTCTTCACTTCTTTGTAGCCGGTTCTGGTCCATTGTTATTTCTTCCACGAGGTAGATGACATTCTTGACCCCGGAGCGCCTCAGACGGAATTTTTGTTCGTGAAAGCGACCATCCTTGATACTCATAATAAGATCATCAAGGCGCTTCCTCTCGATGATCCAGTCCAGAACCACCTCGTCGCCTTCGGCTCCCATGCGTGAAAGCCAGCCCGGCTGCTTGCACTTGGCAACCCAAAGAACATCTCCCAGTTCCATGGCACGGGTGATTGGCCGGATGCCCTTCTTAGCGAGCTCCTCTTGTAAGTAATCGCGGTCAGTTTTCGCTCTGATTTCTCGGTTATCCAGGACTAACTGAACAGTGAAGGTTCCAGGTGCCATTCGAATTGGCCTAAAATTCGGAAGGCTGGAGTCGTCGGACATTGCTTCCCCCTCGGCCACCACATCCTTATGCTCATTATCCACTCCTCTTTTCACAGAGCTTTGGATCTGAGGAGCGACTTCATTGTCCTGCTCATCGTCGTCATCGAGGAGGATAACCGTATTGGCCGTTTGTAGGCCGTCCGCGGCGGGTGCAGTTGCTCTGCTTGGGCCAAGAATCCTGTCGGTGCCTGTTGAGTTTGCGCCTCCAAAAGGCCCTTCAAGCCCGCCCAAAAAGCTGTTGGTGCTTCCAGCTTGATTCAAAAAGGCATCCCCTTCATTCCCCACCCAGGTATTGTCCCGGTTTCCGGTATTGCTTCCAAAATTGTCTCCAGGCAAGACCGAGCCAGAGGTGCTGCCAACTCTATTGTTGCGTGAGCCAATACCGCTGTTGCTGGAGCTTTCCATCTTGGAAACACCACCGCGGGCTGCGGCAACTTCCCGAACTCGCGCAGCTACCACCCATCCCTCATCGGTTAGCGCATATCGAACCACCGGCCGGCCCCGCTTCACGACCAATTCCTTTGATTCCAGAGCCCTCATCGAGCCCCAGGCTGTGTAGAACTTGGTATTGTCAGACGGCACCGAGAACGAGGCATCACTGTGCGGCTGGGCGGCAGCGATGAGCTCCTCCTTCGACATACCCGGCATTGCCGCATTTCGATCTTGCCCGGCCAAAATGAGAAGCAGCGCAAAGGCCCCAGAACGGTATTGTGGCACATAAATCCTAGGTTGCCTTGCCGGCCTCTTTGGTGCTGGTGCCGCTGCGGCCTCGTCCTCCTCCTCTTCGCCTGGTAGACGTACAATCCGTTTCCGCTTGGCAGCCTTTGGCATAGCGAGACCATTTTGGTCGCAATGCTTCTGAAGCTGCTGAGTGAGTCGCTCGCAGAGTTTCGGACCGAAGCCCTTGAGTTGAATGCATTCTGAGGGGTGGTCGAGCTTCATGGGGCATTTCTTGAGCGAGTCGTATGCATGTTTGTATGTGATGACGCCTTTCGAGTTTCTCTCCTTTGCGGTATCCCACCATTCTTTCACCCACCCAAGGAAGAGGGGGTTGCGGCAGGTGGGCTCTGACATACTGTAGCAACAGATGAGATCTGCAGACCAAAAAGGAGGGCAGAAAAGGACAAGAAACAAAAAGAAATGTCCCAAGATGAGTTCGCCAAGACCAAAAAAAAAAAAAAAAGTCGTAAAGAGCAACCACACAGAGCCCGAGGGGACGGATTGCGTATTCCCAAGACAAGGAGCAAGGTGGTGGGCGGGGTATGAAAGGTGACAAGGTCCTTTGAAGATGCTTTGCTCTGGTTCAAAAAAGACGCGTCGGGACCGTGTCTATAAATCGCCAGATTGGCGCCAGGTCATGTGCTCGGCCGGGATTTGCTCAAGGCCCTGACGTATGCTAAGCATTCACTTCGATGCAAGCTATTCCTAGTGTAGCTAGCTCACCTTCTATATTTACGATGATGCAGCCCCGCCTTGCATTTCAGTGAGCTTCACCGACTGCTTCAGCGCTGCCAGCTGCTGGAACACGAGCAGCTGAGCACCCGGGCGGCACTGCAACCGAAGTGCGGGGCAGCTCTGTCTCTCCCGATGAAACCTCACCTCCGGTGTGGACCCTGTTATCGGCCTGACAAGCAACAGCTATCACAGTTCCCCCCTCCCCCCCTCTGGAGAATAAAATCCACAGCTTCCCCTCCTTTTCTTTTTTGTTGTGTTAGTCGCTTTTGGGTCCAGCATCGCCGTAGCAACACTTCCACATCTTCACCTCCAGCTCTGCTATCCAGCACCAACCCATCATGAGCCACGACGAGCACATCATCGCCGGCTCGGCGAAGCACCCAATTGTGCCCCAGCAATACAAATATGGCACCGCTGGTTTCCGCATGAAGGCCGACCTCCTTGAGGGCGTCACCTATCGTGTTGGTCTGCTCGCTGCTTTGCGCAGTCGCAAGCTGAACTCCCAGGCCATCGGTGTCATGATCACAGCCAGCCATAACCCCGCCATCGACAACGGCGTCAAGATTGTCGACCCCATGGGCGACATGCTCGAGCAGGAGTGGGAGAGATATGCTACTGCTCTTGTGAATGCCCCAAGCGACCAGGACTTGGCCAAGATCTACAATGCTCTGGCCACTGACCTCAAGATCGACCTCGAGGCTCCGGCCAAGGTCATCTACGGCCGCGATACCCGACCTTCGGGCCACACCTTGGTCACCGCGCTCGCCGATGCCCTCGATGCGACCAATGCCGAGCATGTCGACTACAAGATTCTCACCACCCCCCAATTGCACTACCTCGTGCGCGCTACCAACAGCGAAGGCACACCAGCCTCTTACGGCGAGGTTAGCGAAGTCGGATACTACAAGAAGCTTGCCGAGGCCTTCGTTCGGACCATGAAGGGCAAGAGAATCCCTGAACCGGTCCAAGTGGACTGCGCCAACGGCGTCGGCGGCCCCAAGCTCAAGGAATTCCTCAAATACATCCCCCAAGATAAGGTCGCCTTCCGCGTTCAGGTCGTCAACGATGATGTCCTCCGCCCGGAGGTCCTGAATCTCGATGTAAGTCCCCCCACATAATCCGAGACATTTTACCTCACGAGAACTCCTCACTGACTCTCCCCCCTATAGTCCGGCGCCGACTTCGTCAAGACGAAACAGCGAGCTCCTCCAACCCCCAAGCCCCATCCCGGCCTCAGATGCTGCTCCCTCGATGGCGACGCCGATCGCCTAATTTACTACTGGCTCGACCCCGACACCAACGTCTTCGTCATGCTCGACGGCGACCGCATCTCCTCCCTTGCCGCCTCTTTCATCGGTGACCTCGTCGAGTCTGCCGGTCTTAGAGATGATCTCCGCATCGGCGTCGTCCAAACCGCCTATGCCAACGGCGCCAGCACCCACTACATTACCCAGCACCTCAAACTGCCCGTCATTTGCACACCCACCGGCGTGAAGCACCTCCACCACGTCGCCCAAGGTTTCGACGTCGGAGTCTATTTTGAAGCCAATGGCCACGGAACAGTCCTCTTCTCCCCCGATGCGATCAACGCCTTCAAGAAAACCACCCCTCAATCCCCCGCTCAAAAAGAAGCCTTGGACACCCTGGCCGCCTTGGCAGATCTGATCAACCAAACCGTCGGCGACGCCATCTCCGACATGTTGCTTGTGGAAGTCATCCTCGCGCACAAGAGCTGGACCCTCAGGGACTGGGCGCTGACGTACCAAGACCTTCCCAACCGGTTGGTTAGAGTCGAAGTTGCAAACAAGGATGTCTTTAGAACCACAGACGCGGAAAGGCGGCTGTCGCACCCCGAGGGGTGCCAAGCCGAAATCGACCAAGAAGTCAAGAAGTTCAAGGACGCGAGGTCGTTTGCTAGGGCGAGCGGCACGGAGAACGCGATGAGGGTGTATGCCGAGGCGGCGACGAGGTCGGAGGCGAATGAGTTGGCGGAGAGGGTGGCGGGGATTGTGAGTCGCTGGGGTGTTTAGTTGAGACTCCAAGCAGACTATGGCAGCAGACGGGAGGGGATAAAGGGGGGATACAACGAGTTTTTGGGGAGTCCGGGCGATACGGGCCAGTTTGATGGGACAAGGGCGAGGATGAGAGCGAGTACGCTGAGCACGCTGCCTTTGAAGGACAGACCAAGAAGGGCGAGGAAAGAGCAGGTTTCTACTGGTAGTGGGACAACTCTAGTTTGGACCACGTTTGGGATGTCGGTTGATGAGTGGGCTTTTGGGAAGAACTTTGAGGCTGTTGCGGGTGAGGCGGGGATTGAAGGGGAGAATAGCGATGGGGGAAAACAGGTGGTGGTGGAGGAGGGTTGGGATGATGAGGTGGGGGACAGGATTAAGGGGAGGAATAAGATGGGGTTTAGCCCCACTGATGATGAGGGGGATGGACTGTTGGGGAGCAGTACGCCGAGTAGGAGGCTGAGGGGGCAGAGTTTGGGGTTTGATAACAGGTTGGGCAAGATTGGTCCATCGTTTGGGGACAGGCGGCGGTTGGTCCTCCCTCCTCCTCCGTTAAGATTGGAGGAGTCAGGGGAGGGGGAGCCGACGACTTTTTTGATGAGTCCGTTGGATCGAGCCTCGGCGAGTCCAGAGAGGGGGTATTTCGGTGGACTATTGGATCCTCCTGCCACTTTAGAGGGAGGGGATTTTGTGAGGTTTGAGGAGATGATGAAGGGCATGGGGCCACAGAGGGCAGTCGAGGAGATGGTGAAGAATATGAAACAAGTGGCGGTCGTGGACGGTGGTGATGTTGGTAGTGGCTTGGAGGGTGGTCAGCGTCATCATCATCATCAGCAACAAGACCACGACGAAGAAGAAGAGGAAGAGGAAGAGCAAAGGCAAAAATGAGCGTGTGTGTGTGTGTGCTATAGAAGGGAACCCCCAAAACCAAAAATGCGGTGTTTTTAGAAAGAGTGGGCATGGAGCAATGGAGCAAAGCTAGCGAGCGAGATTAATGATATGATAAAAACAGGCAAAAAAAAACTAACAAAAAAACAACCACAACATCAACATATAAAACGAAATCAAAGAAAGAAGAATAAAGAAAGGGCGAGCAAAAAGAGATTTTTAAATAAATAGCGGGCTGTGGTGTTGGGGTTGGCTAGGCTTTTTCTTCTTCTTCCCTTTTCTAAAATCTCGGGAATCAAAAGAATCGAGCGAAGCGTTATGTAGCAGCAAGGTGGCTAGCCGGGCTGGCCAATCTTGAATTTTTTTTTTTCATGTTTTCTTGCAAAAAATGAAAGATGATAATATAAGCTGGGATGATAAACATTGAACTTGGGGAAACTTGCATGTTGTCGTTGAGGCCTAGGCTCGTTACCCCTGAATGCTTTTGCTATTCGCATCCAAACTTTACATGTCGCAAAATACCGCAGCAAAGAAAAAAGAAGAAAAAAAAACACTACGCAATGAGCCAAAATCATGGAACTTGGTGCTCTATTTTGATTTCTTTCCATTTCTCTCCGGGTATCCCTTGTGCATCTATCAGTGATGCATCATCATCACCAAATGATGCACGCATCACCCCCTCCCGAGCCACTTGGGGCCATTCGTTGCCCGCCGCCAGCCTCATCAGAGCATCCCTCTGGCTCCCTTTTTGCTGCAAGAAAAATACAGCATAATAAACAAAAACGCCAGAAAGATACAACCTGCTCTATCTAGTAACTAAAGCCCCGAAAACACCTCGCTTTTTTGTCGCTTCAGATATGGTGCGCTACCGCCAGAGCGTCAATCCCGAAATCTTCATGTGTGAATTTCGCCCCATACACTTCTCATGGGTGTATGCAGGGCGCAAAGTGATATGTAAAGAGATGGCTATCAAACCGTGCTAGATCTACCAGGAGAAAGGGTTCGACTAGCACATCTTGTAGAGGCAAGTTCCCTCAGCCTTGCGGGTGGGGTCATCAGTCTCCAGACGGTACTCAATCTTGATGTCGAGATCACGGCGGTTCTTCTCGTTGGGGCGGTTGTGGAGAGAGCATTCGACCTTCTCTCCTTGTTGCACAGTAAGCATGTCCTTGAGGTAGAAGACAGTCTGCTTCCAGTGGGTGTACTTGGTATGTGGCCCAGTGGAGAAGCGGATTGGCTTGTGGCAGGCGGTGAAGTCAATGTCGAACCAGGCGACAAGGGCGTGGATGAAGTCGTCCCGTCTAGCGACGAGGTCAAATGGGCAGCTGAAAGCCAGATCCTCAACTGTGCACTTGTAGAGGTCGAGAGTGAGAACTGGGGTGGGGTCGGTAACCACCGCCTTCATCTCAACGGTGTCGACAAGAGGCTCAGACAAGGCAGTCTCCTTGAGAGGCGAGTAGTTGAAGCCGTATACGTTGTCCCAAACTGCGACGTGTGTTAGTTTTGCACAGGTATTCGAGCGCGCAAAGGAGGAGGCGCTTACATCCTATTTTCTCGTCCTTGTAATCGCCATCCTCAATACCCGCAACAAAGATGGTTGCCTTGTCAGGAAAGATAAGACCGTCCTTGACAAGATACTTGTCACGAGCATACAGGACGGTGTCCAGCATGGACTCGTACAGAAGGAAGTAGCCCATCCACTCTGAGATGATGATGTCCACCTTGTCGAAGGGGAGGGTAATCTCCTCCATCTTGCCCTGGATCAGGGTGATCTTGTCGGACAGTCCGTTGACCTCGACGATCTCGCGGGCCTTGAAGATGATGGTGGACATGTCGACACCAATGACATGCTTCGCGCCAGCCTTGGCAGCGAACCTGAGCAACGCTTGTTAGCCTTGTTTTCTTCTTATTTTCCAGTATAGTCGGGCAAAGGAGGGCAGGCGTACATGGAGAGGATACCGGTACCGCAGCCGACATCGAGAACGACCTTGTCCTTGAAGATGTGCTTGTTTTGAACGATGGCGTTCATGTATGATCTTGTGCGGACTTCATCTTTCTGTAGAGGCGCGCATGCCAGTGTCAGCCAGAAATTTTCGAAGCAGTAAGATGGACAGCCCTCCAAGAAAACATACCAACATCTCCTCGTGGATGCCTTGATAGCAAAAAGCGCCAGAGTTAGTACAGGCAGCTCCTATCAGCGATCTCAAACAGGTTCATACCATGGTGATTATAGCTGTTGGTACAGTGTTAGCAAAATCCTCCTGCGAAGCGGGCAAACAGCTTTTTTTTTTTTCCCTAGACTTGCCTGTTGAAGTAGTGCTGCTCGGCGTGGTCGAGCTGCTTGAGAGACTTCTCAGCAGTCTCGATATCCATTGCGTCGTTGACCATATTGGGCTGTGTACAGCGAGGGTCGATACCGAAGGTTTAAACGAATTATTGACCCGGGTCGGATTGTTGAGAGAAAAATCAGAAAAAGAAGAAAAATGGTGTTGGGACAAGCGCAATATGGGACAATGGGGATCTGCCACTGGCCTGGGCTCGTCGCGCAGAGAATTTGGGTGGAAAAGGCCCGCTTAATCGAATGTGGGGTAATTGCCCCGCCGTCGAGTCCCTGTCAAGCAGAGAAACACCCCACTAAGGCAAACAGGGTCCTCGAGAAGCGACGCTATAAACGTCAGGCATGATCAGGCAGAGGCAAAGATTCTGAGGGGTTTGCTGTTTTGCTGTTTGCCTGGCGTCTGTGTGCTGCGGACAGGCACATACAGGGCACGATTAAGGGACCAGTCAACAAACATGGGATTACCCCTGAAGTTACAGACAGTTTGTCTGATGTGGGCGAATCTAGACTCTCACTTCACACCGCAACAGCCAGGAAGAGTGCCACATGCTTTCCGTTGTTTCGCCATGTCATTGGGAAACCTCTGTAATTGACTCGCTATCTCAACCTGAAGAATTGCTGTTACCCCCTTCAACTCCGAGACCATGCAAACTACCCTAGAGTCTAAACAAAGACCAGATCGACCATGACAGAAGAAATATGCACATCATGTACCCCTCGCCTCCATATTTCAAGCCATCCCAGCCAGCTGAAGCAGCTGGTTACCGGCCTTGAGGTTAGCGCTCTCATAGGCCTTGGAGTCCGGAGGAAAAGTCCCGTTGGCAGCCCACAGATCGAGCAGAGGCTGCATTGGCTCCAGTTCTTGCGGCGTGAGCATGCCCATCTCCATCGCGGCCAAGACAAAGTGACTGAAACAACTGTTGAGCTGCTTCTCGAGGTTCAGGTGGTAGAAGGGCTCCACAAAATGAGCCCAGTAGAGATGGGCGTAGACGCGGAACATCTGGAGGAAGATGGTCTTGCAGATAGTCGAGAACTCTTTAGGGAACCCACTACGCTTTCCAATGTACTCATCAAATCCGTCCGTCGCGATGGCTGAAGGGGTGAGTTGCTGGTGGTGAGAAAACGACACACCGGCAGGGTTGGTGGGGAAGACCCTCTCGTCATCGACCTTGCCAGAGATCCAGCGCTGCATAAGCGTCATGTACTCATAGGCAGGTAGCTCAATGGGCTCAAAGCGGTTGTTGAGCCATGTGTATGAGTGGTTACTGTAGCATCTCGTTAGCGTTCCTGTCCGGTTTCCGGAAGACGGAACCACACTTACCCTCCAGCTGACATGCGAGGGCATGTGGTCGGATTGCAAATACTCTGATCGTTCTCCTCCTTTTGGTAAACAATACTGACGAAGTTCCAGAGGTTACGATAATGCTCCACGACTGTTGGGGGTTGTTAGTAAGGAAGAACCAGTGATGGAAAAACAGATGGTGTAAAGGTGCTTACCCTGACAGGCAATCCATTCACCCTGCTCGACCGCCTTAGGTCGACGACTGAGGGTCATGAAGTTGCCCTTCACGATGTGCTTCGCATAGGCTGGGTTGAGCCAGAGCGGAAGCGGCTTCGGGAGGTGGTAGGCGGCCAGTTCATCATCTGTAGAACCGGTCATGTTTGCGGTTGGTGGTAGCGGAGGCGCAGGGACAGGTGGGAGTTTGGAAGAAGAAAGATTGCTTGACGAAAGACTTCTCTGAGAGAGCCCTCCAGGAGAACTGAGCTTGCCATCCTCTGATGTCGGAGACATTGGACTCTTGCTGTTGGGGCTAGGTTTGCTGGAAGCTCCCCTCAGCCGAGCATTTCTGGGATTTGTTAGCGGCGATTATTTGTGCGAGTTATTGTCGGTGAGACGCGTATATCGTCGTGGCGAGCCCTAACCGACGTGACTTTGAAGCCATGGGAAGGAGCTCAAATCAAGGGGGACGCTATGTGTATTCGATAATAGGTACAAGAGGCAGGAGCGATGTGCTTCTACCTAGACCCAGTACAGAGACCTGTGGTACTTACATTCCGGAAAACAGGTTCGACATTGTGACACCGTTTGACTTGGGTTTAGGCTATGTTTAAAGGGGATTGCAAGTCAAAATGCTTCACGAGCTGCCAGACCAGCTAGCTGTCAGAAGTTGATAGTCAAACAGTGGTCGTTGAAAGCCAATTGACGTTATTTACAACCGTCACCGAGTCGTCTCTCTAAGTAAATTAAGTCAAAAAAGGGGGAGGAACTGGCGGTGCCTCGACCGCGGGCCAATCTGAAACGTTGAGCCAGAAACCACGCTAGCATCTGATGGGACCAATCAGTGTCCTTCCGTATCTTCTTGGCACAAAAGGTACGTACTCTTCTCACGTGCCATCGCATGCAGTTCGTGAGCTGCCAAGACAGATAAGCAAAGACACACTGCATCTCGTTCGCGTCGAATCGATACGATCTCCAATCGTTCCCGGGCCGCACCTTTGCGTGCATGTACATCCAGGGTAGGCAGCAGCCGAGGGAGAATCTATTGGCAGAAAGATAAAATGGCCAGCTTGCCTCCTCACCGGCCACGGGCCAGAAGTCACAAAGAGCCAGGCCTGTGGTTCGACTCTCTCTTGACCCAAAGCACTCGAATGTTCCCCAGCTCTATCCCAATGATGAATTCCAGTCAGCAGAATCCAATGGATGAGGATCAACCGCTCGAACGAAAAATTGCCTTTTTTGATCAGCTGGATGCACTTGAGGGGCTTGATGATGAGGACGACCAAATAGACGCAAAAGAACAACAGCACAGAGACAAATGCAGGGCCTTCTTTCGCTCGGCAATAGCAACAGCCACAGCAACAGTACCAACACCAAAACCAATAAAAGAGAAACAGCCCCCTATAAACACTCCTTCTTCACGACGCCCGCATCTTCATCTAAGGCGCACAGTGTCGGTGCCAGCTCCAACAGCGCCCACTCCAGCCCCAAGGGGGTCGGCACAAATCATCAAGGCAACACCGGATGACAGCACCATTAACAGTACTATCTCTAGAACGCGGAGACGGCTCATTACAGATGGTGCTACTTCATTTGTCGCAGAAACGCCAATACCAGATTCAGCCCGACCAAGAGTTTCTACGACACTGAGGAGGAGTGTGACGATGCCAGTTTCAGCCTCTGCATCTGGTGCTGAGCAGTCACCGTCAGCTAGCACTTCTCTTAGGAAGAGAAAGCGATCATCTTCCGGAAAAGTAATCCCAGAAGCAGCACAGATCTTTCGGGGTTTGTCTTTCTTCTACATCCCCAATGACGATATTGCACCGGCCAGGAAGCTTCGTATCGCTAAAGCCAGAGATTATGGAGCAGAATGGGTTAGGAGTCTACACAGTGCGACCCATGTCATTGTCGACAAACATTTGTCATACTCGGACATACAAAAGATACCAGAGTTCGAACTGACATCCTCTTTGATCATTGTTAATGACGAGTATCCTATCGAGAGTATCTCGTTTCGCGCGCTCCTAAACCCCGACCAGAGTCGATATCGGGTTGCCGGCCTCGTATCCTCAACTTCAGAGCCCACGGTCATAACAATCCCGTCCCAGGACTCTGAGTCTTCTCTCCAAATCAAGGAGCCGAAAGGCGTCAGGAGACAGGACACCGCAGGCTCAGAAGGGACGCCACGTCAGGGGAATATTTCACTTGAGAACCCCCGTTCAACTAGATCCGACCAAGCTCCTCCTCTTGAGATTCAAATCCAGTCATCTATCCCGCCTCTCCCAATAGCTCCAACGACGGACGGCCCCAAGGATGAGTTGACAAGCTACATCGAACTCCTCCAGCAGTATAAGCACCTTCCGTTGGATCCCGAAGACGACGACATGCAATCAACCAAGGACGGCCAAGAAGACTCCGAACCCGAGTCAGGCTCAGAAGACGACCGCCTCCGCAAAAAGCCCACAACCCGCTCCCGCACCTCCCTCCGAAAATCCATCGCCTTTGAAGACCGCTTCGCCTGCAACCGCGGCGGCACCAAAGAAAACCCCTCTTCCTCTTCTTCCTCTTCTTCCTCCACCACCAACCCCAACGCCAGGACAATAGAAGTCTTCCAGTCCATGTGCGATTACTACACCAAAATCAACGACCACTGGCGCATAACCGCCTACCGCAAAGCCATCACCACCCTCCGCCAGCAAACCGCCAAGAAGATCACCACCGCCGAAGAAGCCTACCTCCTCCCCAACATCGGTTCCCGAATCGCGCAAAAGATTGAAGAAATCTGCTCCACCAACACCCTCCGCCGGCTCAACTATGCCAACCTCGAACCAACGGACAAGGTCCTCGACCTCTTTCTCAAAATCCACGACGTTGGTCTCGCGCGTGCAAACAAGTGGATATCCCAGGGCCATCGCACGCTGGATGACCTCCTCATCAGGGCCAATCTCACGGCTAGCCAACGCCTTGCTATTGAGCACTACCCCGACCTCACCTCGCGCATCCCCCGCAGCGAGGTAACCCAGCTGGCCGCCTTTGTCCAGCGCGAAGCGTTCCTGCTCGACCCCGACGTCGAGCTCCTCGTTGGCGGGAGCTATCGCAGAGGCTCTGATTCGTCAGGGGATGTCGACTTCATCATCACCAAACGTGGCACAACCAGCTCCTCCGATCTGGTTCCCTTCATGAACGCGCTTATATCTGTGCTTTACAAAAAGAACTTTTTGGTGGCGACACTGGCGCAGTCGAGGAGGGAGAGCGAGGGGAGCAAGTTTTTGGGGTGTTGCAGGTTGCCGGGCCCAGAGGGAAAATGGAGGAGGATCGATCTGTTGCTGGTGCCGGAGACGGCATACGGGGCTGCGTTGATTTATTTTACGGGGAATGATATTTTCAACCGGAGCTTGAGGCTGCTGGCGAGTAAAAAAGGAATGAGGTTGAATCAGAGGGGGTTGTACAAGGATGTGATGAGGGGGCCGAAGAGAGTGAAAGTGACGGATGGGGAGCTGGTGGAGGGGAGGAGTGAGAGGAGGATTTTTGAGATTTTGGGGGTGAGGTGGAGGGAGCCCAGTGAGCGGTGGTGTTGATGATGTGAATGAGGCATAAAGGACACGGGCTGGGCGAGGATTGGTTTTGGGGGGTGGTGGTGGTGATGATGACGATTATGAGTGATGTATACTGCACCTACTTGTTTCCGTTTACTTGGCTATATAAACAGCCTGTGGCTGATAAGGACGCATTTGAATAGCTTTTTCACGACTAGTAATGGTTTGATTGGGGGGGGGGGGGGGGGGGGGTGGTTGGGAATTATAGTTTTAAAAAAAAAAAAAAAAAAAAAAAAAAAAAACAAAACCAAAACCAACCAATTATAAAAACAAAAACCCACCC
>MU866495.1:0-22094 GCA_033296915.1 Triangularia setosa | reverse complement strand
ATCCAAATATAATTAACGTTTGGACGTTTATCGTGGTGGGGGGGGGGGGCGGCTCTCGGTTAGCTTTGTTATTGTATTTTTTTACCAACACCTGTTTTTTTTTTTTACAACCCCCCCCCCCCCCCCCCCCCCCAGCGATCTCCCTGGCGAAGAGACAAATGCCCAAGGCTGGCGCCCCGTTTGAGGAATAGAAAATACAAATCACAACCGTAAGACGGGGAGGTTGACACACTAGTTCTCGAAGCTTCTGTGGGTCGGCCCGTCCGCAGTCGGCAGCTTCTCGCTGTAATGAGCGGTCAGTTGCAAGGCTGATGTCCATGTCTTCTCTATCGGCTTATCAAGTATGTATCAACCCTCTCCACCATGTTTTTTGAAGATATCGATGTCGATATGCGTTTGCATTCCGCCCCTCCTTTCCGTTTGGACCAACAGTGTACAGTCACAAATAAATATGTTCGTCCAACCTTGCCAGATTTGAGGGATCATCCGCAAGCGCTTCCCGCGCTTTTGGCGAACCGTCTGGGCAGCAATTTGTGACAGCCACCCAGCACAACCACGCACAACCACACACAACTTTTTCGCAGAGGTGACAATTTGCAGTGTAGCAGTCGAAATGGTACGTTCGTTTAATTGGATAATTGACGACAAATTCCCCGCCTCGAGCGCCAAACCGATAGGCTCCTGCTGTTAAATATACCTACGCATGTTCCCCATAGCCCGTTATTGTTACCCTGTGCGACTAGAAAAAAAATACTAAAAAAAAAAAATCACACCCAATGCCGTCGTCGTTCCTGTTGCCGATGATAATTGGACCCCACAAACGTTCTGCGCATGCAATCGCTGGTTGGCCACCGTTTGTCCCCTAGGAACACATTACGCCTCCTCTGAATCTTCTGACGCCCGCTCGCTGCCCGCGTTGCCTCCAACCACCGAGTTTACAAAATCCTGGTACCGGAATACTTCCCCCCGCTTGCCCAGGCCGCCACCTGTCTTGCTCTTGGTGAAGGCTCGACGGCTGGTGAAACCGTTGATTACCTTTTCGACGTCTAGCGAGGTCAGCGGTTGCTGGCCCGGTTCCGGTGCCGTGTTGAGTAGGGCGTCCCGAAGCTCTGCCACGTCAATTTGCCCGCTATCATCGTCATCAAATGCCGAGAAGGCCGATAAGAGCTCAGCACTGGGCGATAGAGCAGCCAGTGAACCTGCTATCGAGTTCATGAACAATGCCATAGTCATTGTTTGCGGTGCCGAAGGAGGAAAGAATTGAGTGACTTCTGACGCGTTTGATGGAAGACCTTGCATCATTGTTAGCAGAATATTTAGCACGTCAACAACATGGCTCCGCTTCTCACCAAGCTGGTTCAGCATATCGACGACATCCTCCCTATTCACGACGCCATCGCTGTCTCTATCAAGAATCTGGAATCCCTCCCGCAGCGTTCTGACTTGCGATGGCTGTAATTGAGACATGGCGCTCCCGTGACCTATTGGGCCACTCTTCGACGCTACAGGTCTGGGAGAAAGGCGTGCTTGTGGAGTTGGCAATTCGCGACCTGGGGAGCCTCGGGCGGGTTTGAAGTCTAGTACAGGACTCGGGGGGCCGGCTGTCTTTGTTGGCGATGCGGTTGGTGTAGTCTGACGTAGTGTGTTGGGAGATCCTGGCGATACTGGGCGACGGAATGGTGAAGTCCGGGGCGACCCATAGCCCAGCGGGGACGGTTTGAATGGCATGGCCTGTGTCCTGATGTCAGTGGATTCAGATCCTGTGTTGTTCTCCACAATCCGTTCCTACCATCGTGATCTTGCAGAGATCTGTGTCGGTTTAGCGGTCAAGTACAGTACTGTACGCAAGGGGAACCACCACTTCTTGGCTTGTTGTTTATTGGGAATGCGGTCAACAGTTGCCAGCCGGCCACAGAACGCGCCAGTGACGCCTAGATGCCTCGTTCTACACAATAAAAGCGGTTTAAACAATGTGTTCCCGCACTTCGATAATCGATGGCATCTCCTACTCGCTTGCCTGGTCCTGGTTGGGTGCTTGATGTCGTCACTGGAGATCAGCAGTCTGGCCTTGGATGAAAGTCGACGGCGGGGACGACAAAAAGTAAACAATGCGACCAGACAACCATCAAACGGTGCTACATGGCCCGAGCGTCCTGGTGACAGCAGTGGTAGGGAGACAGGGACCCCTGGGAAAGCCGGTGCGGGGCATTTCGCCAGTGAGGCTGCCCACCTGTTTCTGCTTGCCGCGCAGGCGTCGCATGTTTCAAGGCGCCCCCTCCCCCAAAAGACGCAGGGATTTACAGGGGGGGAAAGGGGGTTGAGGCCATGAGGGGCACCCCTCACTTGGGTTTCCCATTCAGCGTCAGCTGGCCTCTGCGTCGATATCGATAGCAGGCCCCTGTCAGGAGGTTAGGTTGACCAGCTTCCATCTGCGTGAGGGAGACATCCCAGTGAACGTCTTTCAAGTGTAACGGTTGCTCTACCTATATCAGGGATACGCACAAATGCAGGTTTCGGCATTTTGCCTTTGCATTGCACAGCGGTACACACGCCGGCAGCCGCATTAACCCCGGGAGCCAATATTCAAGCCGTCGAGGGGAAAGTCGGAGACCGGAGCCGGCTTTGGCAGATTGAGCTTCGGGTCACCGTTCCCACCGTCCGATATCCAACCACGCTACCTACGATTCCGCCCTGAGTCGGAATCTTCCTTCTGTGAGATAGCACGATAATACAGGCCCGGCGCCGACCCGAATTCTTTTAATGGAAACATAATACAAACCAACTTACGGGGTACAAAGCCACAATCACAACCTAGAACCGAGGGGCACCCCGGTGTCGATCTGTGTTCAGCTACCTGTTAACAACATACCACGGGACACAGGCGGCAGTTCGATGCGATCGAGTCCTCGGATCAATTGACACCATTCCACAAACCGATAGTCTGGATCGGGTCGCAAAACGGCGTGTGCCACCCAGCGCGCTTGGAAGGATTCATAGGAATTAGGACCAGCAAACAAAACCGACACACTCGAGAATGGCATCGGCCGAACAGCCGCTGCCCTATGTCCCAAGAACAAACAGCATCTCTGCGTTTGTAGAAGCTCCCTCCAGCGGCGGTCACCGCCGATCACCCTCCACCGTCCCGACATCCAAGTTCGCCGCCGACATGTCTCAACCTCCCCCGCGCCCCGCCCGCTCCCCGCTGCCCCATGGTTTCAATGCCGCCGATATGGACCGCATATCCGACTCAAATGACAAGGACAAGATAGCCTCAACAGGTACTGGCCCCTCGTCGCAACACAGCTCCCTCTCGGCGCCCCCTCCGAAAGTGCGCCATGATCCGTCTTTGCGCCGGGCGCACAAGCCGCGCTCCCAGTACCCAAGGAGCAGCACCGAGAGCCATGTCGAGTACATCCTAGTCGCCTCGTTTGATATTGACCGCGGCCCGATCATGGAGCACCAGTATCCCGTCGCTATCACTGGGGATGAGCACATGCTTGCCGAACTGATGCTGCCGGATCAAGCTCATGTCAGAAATCAGGACTGGACAGTTTTCTTTCTTCACAAGGACAGCAGCCAGGAGGAGGACGATGCTGAGAGGCAAGCAAAGGAAAGCAGGCGAGCCCGGAGAAGGCGCAGACGGGACCGGGAAAAGGGCATAATACACGAGTCGGATGATGAGGAGGACGGTGACGAAGACCTTGACGACGATGACGATTGGGACGACGATATGTCAACCGATACCGAGCCAGAAGGTGGCGAGGGACCACCATTAGTTTATGTTTTGAACTTGGTCAACACCAAGCAGGACAAGACGGTCAAGAGAGGTGCCGTTGTGAAAGCCATGGCTATTTGCACAAGGCATCCATTTCTTCACATATACAAGGTGAGAAGGCATCTTTTTTTCTTTCTTTTTGATAGGCATCTTTGGGGCAAAAGCTGACTGACACCTCATCTAGCCCCTATTATTATTGGCGTTGGAAGAGTACTTCAAATCGCCAGTACCAGAGACACTATCCATGTTGTTCAACGCCGTCAACGAGATGGACCTCTCGCTTATGCCAAAACTCAGTCTCCTAGAAAGACACCTCCTCCAAGCAAGCGACAACAAGGACCTGTTCGTCGAAAAGTTCGAGCGCATGATCCAGGCCAGAATCTCAGAAGAAACAGCAGAAGACGTCGCAGACCAGCCCTTTGACGCCAGCCGAAGCCCTCCAAAACGACCAGGCATCTTCCGGTCAGGTACAAAATCCTACATCGAGACTCACACCGGCGCCTACGCAGTACCCAGAGATACCCACGAATTCGAAAGCAAAGTCATGTACAAGGGCATCCCCATTCCCATCAAAGTCCCTGTCGCCGTCATGCCCGAGACCGTCGGCGACTTTTCCCTCATCAAACTCATCCAAAACTTTTCGGATTCGCACGCCAAATCCCCGCAGACCTTCCCCCTCCACCCACATTTGACCACCAACGGCCCAACAACGCATCCCATCATCGTCCTTGTCAACGCTCTCCTGACCCAAAAAAGAGTCATCTTCCTCGGCCACAACATGCCCTCGGGGGAAGTAGCCGAAGCCGTCCTCGCCGCCTGCGCCCTGGTATCAGGAGGTCTCCTCCGCGGCTTCACCCGCCACGCCTTCCCGTACACGGACCTGACCAAAATCGACGACCTCCTTAACGTCCCCGGCTTCATAGCAGGAGTTACCAATCCCACATTCGAGCACCACCCCGAATGGTGGGATCTGCTGTGCGACATCCCCTCGGGCAAGATGAAGATCAGTTCTAAAATCGAGTCCGCCCCCATCACTGAGGGATTGGTGTACTTCCAGCAGCAAAACCCGGCGTATGCCAACTTTATCAACGGCGCCTCGGCCTCGTCTGGGAGCGGCAGCTCGAGTTCGAATTCTGCCGGGTCGCAGACGGGGGATTTGACGGGTGACGCGGCGTTTATGGCCGATATACTGAGGTTTATAGCTAATCGGTCTGGGGAGAGGGTGGTCAGGGCGAAGTGGAGGGAGTGGGTGCTCAAGTTTACGAGAATCGCGGCGGCGTTTGAGGAGACGGTTTTTGGGGCGAGCGCGTTGTATATTGGGAGCGATGGGGATGAGGGGGGAAGTAGAGGGAATGGGATGGCGGCGATGGGGCATGGGTATGTGTGGGCGGATGAGGCGACGAAAGCAAAAGAGCTGGCGGGGAATGTGACGAGGATTGAGGGGTGGCGGAATACTAGGAGTTATTATTCGTTTATCCAGGTTTTATTCTCCTTTCCCACCTGCGGTTGATCAATACTAATGAGGAAAATAGGATGTCGCTCAATCATACACCGTCCGCCCGCTCAAGGGGCTCGACTTGGCTCATATGCATGACCGGTTACGGACTCAAAAGCTCACTCCCCAGCAGAGCAGGGAGATTTTTGAGGCGTTTTACAACTACGTCTGGTCGTATGATGAAATTTGTTTGCTGTTGAGCGTGGCGCCCGAGTCCCATGCTGGACTGTTTTATATCGCGCTGGGGCTGTTCCACAAGGATAGGGATGTCAGGATCAAGACGGCGGAGCTGCTTGACAGGATTGCTGAGCATGAAGCTGGGCAGCATTGGTGGAGGAGTTTAAGCAGGTTTGAGAAGCTGGCGTATGTGAGGATCAAGAAGGAGGTAGAGCAGGAGGGCAAGATGGGGAGGGAAGGAGGGGTGGTAAGTCCGATTGATAGTAAGAGGGTTAGTTAAGAGGTAGAGGTGTGAGGTGGTAGATATGTCAAGGGGACTGTAATTAGCAGATTGATTCCGGCGAGCTTGAAAGGATATATCAAAGATTCTTGGGGGATAAATAGAAAGAGGAAGTCACACACGATGAGCAACAGGGGGGGGGGGAAAGGAGGGTTATCTTATTAGACCACCCAGCTATATCCGTAGCTAGAGACGTACACCTTGCAGAGCCCCAACAACGACAACTTTGGAAGCATGGCTATGGTTCGGCATTCGGGATTTCTGTTTGGTCCTGTAACAGAGCTTGGCTCTACAATGACGGCATGGTACCGCATGGCAAAAAGTGTGTCCCACCCTTCTCCTTTTTACCCCTCGCTCGGCAGTCGATAAAGGTGGGGTTTTGTCACCCTTTTTACGTCTCTGGTTAACAGCAATTACCATGACGAAAAGGTCAATTGGGGAATGGGGTGGTTGCAGGCGGGGTAGCTGATAAAGGGGGATCATTAACCTACATTTCCATAGCCATCTATAATAATAATAATAACTGCTTCATGTCCCCTCATGTCAATTCTCACCCGTCGCCAACTTGCCCACCTCGCCACCCACCACCTGTTACCAAAAGCAACCGCCAAGATGCCCCTCGAAACCAAAGCCACCATCACCACCTTCGGAGGCAAGCTCTTCAAGCTCTCCCACCCCTCCACCGTCACCTCCACCCCCATGAACCTCAACCTCTACGTGCCCCCCTCCGCCCTCTCTTCCAAGTCCACCCCCAACCCCGCCCCAGTCCTCATTTACCTCTCGGGCCTGACCTGCTCCCCGGAGAACTGCTCCGAAAAGGGATTCTTCCAGCACCGCGCCTCCCAGCTCGGCCTGGCAATCGTCTACCCGGATACCTCCCCCCGGGGCCTCGCCATCCCCGGACAAAACGACTCGTGGGATTTCGGCGAGGCGGCCGGGTTCTACCTCGACGCCACCGCCGACCCGTGGAAACAAAACTACAGGATGGAGAGCTACATCACCGAGGAGCTGCCCAAAGTGCTGTTTGAAGACGAGGAGTACGGCAAGTATTTGGATGGGAGCAGGGTTTCCATAACAGGACACAGCATGGGCGGGCACGGGGCTCTCACTCTCTACCTCAAGCATCAGGGCAAATACAAATCCGTCAGCGCGTTTGCGCCGATTGCCAATCCGACCAAGTGTCCCTGGGGAGAAAAAGCTTTCAAGGGGTACCTGGCCGGCGGTGTGGAAGAGGGCAAGAAGCATGATGCGGTGGAGCTGTTGCGGTCTGGGATCTGGAAGGGGGGAGACTTGAAAGCGTTGGTGGATGTGGGGACGGGGGATAATTTCTACAAGAACGGGCAGTTGCTGCCGGAGAATCTGGAGGAGGTGGTCAAGGAAAAGGGACTGGAGGGGGTCAGGGTGAGGTATCATGAGGGCTATGATCACAGTTATTACTTCATGGCGAGTTTCAGTGGTGAGCATGTGGAGCATGCGGCGAAGCACCTCGAGTTGCTCTAAAAAAAAAAAGAAAAACAGAGGGAAGCAAAAGAACTGAGAAAAAAGGGCGGGTTTGTGCATGTTTTTGTACTTTTTGAATAGACAGACAGGCGAATTTATGTCAAGTTATGACAACAAGATTGGTTGGGCTCCTGCTGGGGCTAGAGAACTGTTGGCCATCATGGCGGGGATCTCTTTTTTGCATCACTTCTTTTCAGTTATTACTTTTTTGCAAGGAGTGCGTCTGACTATTAATACAGCATGTGGTTCATGAGAAGATAAAGCCCTTCCCCCTTTCTGTGATAGGTTGGTAACCCGACCCATGACAATCCCTTTGCCTTCCTCTCGGTTTACTTCAAAAGACAATCAAAAGAAGTGATGAACTCGTTCCAGCCCACGGCCGTCAGGTTGTATCTGTGTGGGTAGTCGGAGTCCACAGGACCCATGGTGCAGCCTTCAGGGGATGTGCAGATGCCGCCGCATACTTTGCTGTGGTGGGTGTTAAACATGTGACCTTTTCACAATGTGTAGATGTGAAGGAAAGCTTACAGGTAAGGATAACAAAAGAAATCATCGGCGTCTGGGGCAAAAGTGGCGGCGTTGTTTCTCAGACCGTCAGGTAGGTTGTAGCACTTCTTGAGCTCATACGTTTCGTGATCGCAGCGCCCGGTGGCATTAGGGCCGGTGCAGATGAGGACCTTACGAACATGTCAGCTTTGAGACTGGTGGTTCGGAGGTAAACAAGAGCACTTACACCACCAATGGTGCGCCGCGCCAGCTTGGAGACATCATCGACGGGCGCGGCCTGGGTGAGGCTGCTGCCCGTGAGCAAGACGCCGAGGAGAAAGATGGCGAATCTGGATATTAAAGACATTGTGTTTGGCGTGGTTTCGTGGTATCGATTGCGCGTGAGAGTCGGTAGAGTACAGCACGGAGCATGGAGGGATGGTGCTATGATATATATGTATACAACTCGATACTGTTTGTGTTGGCGGAAACCAAAAGGCAACCTGAAGCCTTTTCAAGCTCCAGATCCTTCAATCTTCTCAAACGCCGCCAAAAGGTCAGGTGCGTCGACCGAGCTTGGATAGCAACGGAGGTTCGATGCGGAAGGCGGATCTTGCCCAGCTGCCCTTCACGTCATGGCATCCCCAAAACCCGAAATGACGGGGGACGGGGGACGGGTGACGGGTGGTATTAGCAGCCGTTGGCAGGCAAGTTGTGGGTCGAAGTCGTGCGGCTCTGTGCGAGGGGCGAAGCAACCTCGTGGGCTCCCTCGGTTTGGTTGTGTTTGCCATCGTTGAGGCTTGGTTGTTGTACAACAGAGGACTGGGAGAGTTGGAGCGGAAAGAAGGAACCTCCCCGAAAGACAGCAGTGCTGCAAGCCGTTGTGGGTTGACGTTGGCATTCGAGGGAAGGCAGAGTGGCCGGCTTGAAAATCAAAGAAGAAAAAGCTTCGTTGGCCAGAGGGGGAGTCGAACTGATGACCTTCTAGTGGGCAAGTGACTGAGATTGAGTAGCTATGCACTGGCTGGTACCCAAGATGGTTTCCACGACAGCGAACCCCCGACTGCATCAGCCGAGGCCCATCTCATTTGCATTCTGAAAAAAATACAAACTCAACTTTCAGGTACTAAATGAGAGACGAATAGCTCAGTATAAGAAAAAAAAACCGATCAGATACGAGCTGGGGACAAAAAGCGAAGCTGGTTGTCCGCTCTCCGTCGTCACTTGCTCTGCGAGCTACTGGTGTGACCACTCCCTCCCTCCTTCCATGAACCCCCCACGGTCCTTACAACGGCTGAGAAAGTTTGGGAATACTGACCACTTGATAACAGTGACTGTTTCCACTTGTTGAATACAGGGTGCGGAACCCAGTACATCAAGAGCGCTCGCCGGGACGATTGGGACAGCATCTGCCCGGCTGCCACTCAGTCCATTCGACTATCAGAAGGCCGTTGCCCACCATTTAGTCGTGCAGTCCAACCGACTTCATGATTGTGATATAGAAAAAGTTCTCGACAGAAGTTGGTGATTTTTCCCGATAGCCCAAGCCATCCATGACAACATCACCCACCCCAATAGATTCCCGTGTGTAGCTACATCAAGAGCATAAACTTGCACACATCTTGACCACCTGTAAACTAACAAATATTTCACACCTGCACGGTTATCTGCGTTTTCGCATTTTTATACTCCAGATTAAATCCAAGTGATTTTCCACAAGCAAGCCACCAAAGACCCTACCACACGACCACTGCCTCAAAGGGAACACCACTAAATGCATGCTCGACACGTATGCCGCTTGAAGAAAAAAGCAAGATAAACCTGAGGTCAACAAAATTGGCAAACTACCGCATTCCAGGTGTAAGGAAGGTGGCCATCTGCAAAAAAAAAAAATATAAAAAGAATTACCGTTGGGCCATTCACAACTCGTCCTTCCTACTCTCCTCTTGCTCCTCCTCCCCTAACTTCTTCCCTTCCACCACCTTTTTCTTATCATTACCATCGGAATAAACCCCCGTATCCCACACCACCAACCTCCCTCCCCTCCTCCAATCCTCATTAAAAGCCCCATTCCACCCCTCCCACACCTTTGTCAGTCCCACCACCCCCATCTCTTTTCCCTCTCTCTTAAAGAAATCCTCCAGCAACCCCCCAATTCCCTCAAACCCGACAATAAACCTCGGCATCTCCTCCCCCTTTTTCCCTTCCTCCCAGTATTGAGGCCACATCTCCTCCCTTAGAAACGCCTTCCCATAACCACCTGTTTCTGGGTCCTCAAGGTAGAACCGGTCTGCTTCGTCCAGATAATTTTCTCGCTCGGGCGTCCCGGGGGCGGTGTGTAAAGGTGGCTCGCAGGTTAAAGCCCTGGCGCGAAGGCCAGGCCAGACGAGGTGCGAGCGCCAGGGGGTTGTGTGGCAGGGTGTGAGGAACAAGGCAAACAATTCTTCTTGCTGGTCTTGGGGGGCTGTGGTGAGGGATAAAGAGCCCGGGTGGAGGCGCTCGTATTCCTTTCGGAGGAAGGACAGGACGGAGATGGGGGCGGGCTGGTGGAAGAGGGAGAGGTAGGATGCCAGCAAGAGGTTGATGGAGAGGATGTTGACGAGGAAGATTTTGTGACGGAGGGTGAGGCGGGGGGTGGCCGGCTGGGTAGGGGAGGTGGTGAAGAAGGAAGTGATGTACGGGGCGGCAAGGATGTGCAAGATGGGAAGGAGGGGATAGATGAACCGGACTTCCTTGTGGGAGATGAGCGATAGGACGGCGATCATGCCTACCAGGGCAAAAGCCAAAGTTTTGAGGGTGTTGGACGCAGTTGTCGAAAGGGAGGTTGGTCGGGCAGAGAGTAGAGTGGCGGGTTTGGCGGAGGCAAAGGTGACTTTGTAGATGCCTAGCAAGGCAAAGGGGAGGAAGGTGGTGGTGAGGAGGGGGATGCCTTGGGAGAGGTAGTAGTGCCAGGGCATGCGGCCGTAGAAGACGGCGAGGGACTGGGACATGTTGAAGTAGAGCCATTTGTAGGGCGGAAAGGTCCAGAAGCCGAAGTAGAGACGGTCGGAAATGACGGAGGTGGCGAGGGCGGCTGAGCCGCAGAGAATAGTTTCTCTGAGGAGGACGATAAAGGTGGTTTGTTTGATGGGAGACTGGCCGTCGAGAGTGAGGCGGGTGAAGGCAAGTGCGATGACGCCGAGCCAGATGAAGAGGTTTGTGGGACGCAAGAGCACAGCAATGGCTGCGAGAGCGAGAGATATCCTCAGGCTTCTCACCCTGCCACTCTGCTTCAGGGGTTCCTCTTTGCTTGTCTTGACATCCCCCAAGAGCTCCCAGGGCCAGTAAGACAGGGCAGCAATGGTGAGGGTTGTCTCGAGAGAGTTGGAAAATGTTCTGGTCGAGCAGTACCATTGCCAGGGGTTAAAGACTGTCATCCACAGCTATATCCTGTTGTTAGAGAATATCCAAGGGGGCTTGTCATGGAGGATGCTCACAACAGCCCATGGCGCATAGCTCTCCCTCCCATAGATGTCCATAGCCAGCTTCCACGTATAAAAGTCCCCCAAGGCTGCAAAAACTGACTGCAAAGCTCCTGGTAAAGCCACCAACATGGAAGCCGTGAATGGAGGAAACAGATGCATGGCACTCATGACAGTCTCGGCAAGCTTGTAAGCGGCACCGAATATGGCTGGGTGGAGTGAAGACCGCAGTTGATATTGCCATTCCTGATATTGTTAGTCTCGGTCCAACTTCCAGAGAGATTCCTATCCAGTGAAAAATACCCAGGTCATCCAAGCACCACTCCTCTCTCCAAAGGCCATCCTCCACGCCGGTTCCAACACCTGAAAGTGCTCATCTGGTTGAAAGAACGTCTTGACAAAAAGAGAGTTGATGAACCGAAAGGCCAGTAGGACACTGAGAATATCTCCGACTTGTGCAGCCGCGACCTGCGCGTGTACACTGCCATCTTTTCCCGCAGTCTTCTCCACCTCCGGCCCTGAGGGCTTCTTGACAGTATCTTTCTCCATCTTTGACCGTCAAACACCAGTCTCTTGTCAAGTGCTGGTGTTGTCGTCGTCAACCATCAGGGGCAGGCAATCTCAATCAAAGTCGCATCAACTGTCTGCCAGGCGGACCAGAGCTGTTTGCCAGATGGCTGCTGGTTGGTGACACGGAGCACCCTTGCAGCTGGTTGGTTCCCCGCAGCCCTACCGAGCCGCTGCACGGTAATCAAGTGACCCACAATTGGCTGAGATCCCTGCATCCACCGGCCCCTCCCCCGCTGGAACCACAGCATCGCAGCATGACACCTTCTATCTTTCTATGTGAGGTTCTATCTCTTCTATCTTACTACGTATTACTAGGGGATATTGATACCAAATACTGCCGGTATCGGTCATTCAATGGTCTTGATTGAATCGAAAAAGTCAACTTACAAACAATATCGCCACTGTCCATGGAGACAAGACTCGGACCTGTCACACTTTAAAGGAAGGTTACAAGGCATTTTCGTCATAAAAGCGGTTTCCTTCGGCAATGGGGTTTTGCGGGACTGGTTCTGTCAAGGATGCTGGGCCCACGTGAGGCGTTGTGAGCAGTCTTGGTTCTATCTGACTTGCACTTAGGGGTATAGTGTCGTTCGGTGGAATTACATGATTGCAACGGCAAACACTTCCGAAGCGAGGTAGGAGGAGGTCGGGAGGGGGGGTGTTAAGAGGCAAGTTTATATACATAAGGTCCAGACCTTTCCCCTCTTTCTGTCTTTGTTTTCCAATTTCCTTCTTTTGCTCGGATCTACAAAATACCAGGTTGCTATTTGCTGGCATTGAAGTTTGACTTTTAGGTGGCGCAGTTTGAACACTGTCTTACACCGCTGATTTACTTATCCCAACGGGCACTTGAGCTGCTTACCCTACCTTGTCTACTCGTACCCCTTTAACTTACAAGACACATTGTCCCCTCCAACTCTACTCTTCCTACCTACCTCAAACCACTAATTCAACACCCCAAACCACCATCATCATGGCCCCCCACGCCTCCAACGACACGGCCCCCCCTTCCTCTTCCGCTTCCAAGTCCTCCGACCCTTACCACGCCAGCTCCACCACCTCGGCCATCACCACCGAAAACACCTACGCAGCCCACAATTACTCCCCCCTCCCCATCGTCTTCTCCCGCGCCCTCGGCTGTCACGTCTGGGATCCTGAGGGTCGCCACTACCTCGACTTCCTCTCCGCCTACTCGGCCGTAAACCAAGGCCACTGCCACCCTCTACTTGTAAAGGCCCTCTGCGACCAAGCCTCCCGCCTCACCCTCTCCTCCCGTGCCTTCCACAACGACGTCTTCCCCCAATGGGCAAAAAAGGTCAAAGACGTGTTCGGATACGACATGGTTTTGCCAATGAACACTGGTGCCGAAGCAGTCGAGACGGCGATTAAGCTCGCGAGGAAGTGGGCATACAAAGTGAAAGGTGTGGAGCAGGGAAAGGCGAGAGTTTGGTCGGTGGACGGGAATTTCCACGGGCGGACGATGACGGCAGTGAGTTTGAGTGTTGATCCGGAGAGCAGGGATAATTACGGGCCGTATGTGCCGTTGATTGGGGCGAGGCATCCCGAGACGGGGAAGGCGATTAGGTATGGGGTTGTGCAAGATGTGGAGGAGATTTTAAAGGAGTTTGGGGGGGTGACGGCGGCGGTGATTGTCGAGCCGATCCAGGGTGAGGCTGGGGTGGTGGTCCCCGAGGAGGGGTACCTGAGGAGAGTCCAGGAGCTGTGCAGGGAGCACAACGTGCTGTTGATTTGTGATGAGATCCAGACGGGGATTGCGAGGACGGGGAAGATGCTTTGTAGTGAGTGGGATGGGATTAAGCCGGATGTGGTTACGTTGGGAAAGGCAATTAGCGGGGGTATGTACCCGGTTAGTTGCGTACTGAGCTCGAAGGAGATTATGGGGGTGATTGAACCGGGAACGCATGGGAGTACGTATGGTGGAAATCCGCTGGGGTGCGCGGTTAGTATCAAGGCGTTGGAGTTGGTTGAGGAGGAGGATTTGGTCAACAAAGCCCAAAAGCTCGGAGAGATCTTTAGAAGCGAAATCAGGGGGTTCGGCAGCAAGATGGTGCAGGAGGTGAGGGGGAGGGGGCTGTTGAATGCGGTGGTGATTGATGAGAGCCAGACGAATGGGAGGACGGCGTGGGATTTGTGCATGTTGTTGAAGGAGAAGGGTGTTTTGGTAGGTCTACCTGCTCTTTTTTCTTTTCTGCTGGTGAGAGATGATTAACCCATGTGATAAACAGGCCAAACCAACCCACGGCAACATCATCCGCTTCGCGCCACCACTGGTGATCACCGAGGAGGAGCTCAGAAGCGCCATCAAGACCATCGGGGAGACCTTGAAAGAGCTTCCAAATGCCACCAAGCACGAGGCACACTAAATCAACATAGCAGTCTGATCATGAGTCACTCGCCGCCTGCACCTCCCACCGCCAACCCCAGAATCTAGGAAAGGGTTCCATCTAGCGGGGAACCTGGAACGGCCCGAAGGAAGACCACCCGATTTGTTGATGTAGGAAAGCGGCAGGAAAGCGGCAGGAGAGCGGCAGGAGAGCGGCGGCGGTTAATGTGAGGGGAACCGGAATGTGTTCCCCGGGGCATGACACATCTTTTGGGTTTCCTTTCCATGTTTTGATACCACCAAACGTATTTTTCAGATTGGGTAACACAACAAAGGGTGACTCTTCAAGGTAGAGAGAGTTGCATGCTTGGATTGCGATATATCATTGGTACCAACATACTTGGATGAAAGGGGGGAACTGAGCCGGGCTAGACTGGACTAGACTTGCCACTTTCTCACGACGGACTGCTCTGAGCTGATTGGATGGGCTTTTTAGTGAATGGACAGGCAGGCAGAAGTAAGTATTATACCAAGATACCTGCCTGGTGGGATCCTCAAAGTATCCAATCTGTACTCCGTATCGATATGTGAAAATGTGATCAGAATGGATGATTTGTCAATCTTTTTCAATGGGACCGAAGCCTGAAACCGCGGTGTTTTCTCGGCCGGCGAGTGAATTTGTCCATGTTTTGTCCGTTCAATATCCACCGGTTGCATATCCGGTAAGAAAAGCGATGTGACGATTCATATGTAGGTGCCCTCCTTGCCCGGGTTGGGCGAGGCTGAAAGTGGCCGAGTGGGCGCGGGGAGCGTTTACACATGCTGTGGACGAGAAGAGAGGCGCTGCAGATGACTCAAACGTATAGTAGCTGTGTTTGATGGCGCCTTTAACTATGGTATCTTGTAAGAAGTCGATAGGTCGCCTGAGAAGCATCACGGGATATGTGTCTATTTTCTGGTTCACAAACGTTGTGACAATTAAGATTTCTGATGACGAGCCCATGGTGGATGTCCGTAGGCTTGTGTCACATATATACGTGCGGTTTTCGGCCTGGAAGGGGCCCCTGGTATGTCGTCTTGCCAGCTGTGAGGCTGTTTGGAATCTCTACCCAGCTGTATGGTGAGTTGTTTTTACTGTACGGGGAGGGAGGGGATGGTTGAGAAGTGGTGTAACACGACGAACGAGGGGGGATTGATACCCTCTATTGGGCGAGTTGGTAAGCGATGTGTTACGGGCCCCAGGGGTTGGCTCGTCAGCCTGTGAGTGTGAGTTGTCTGGTACTGGCCGTGGAAGCAGAGAGCTAGGCAGAACCGACCAACTCCTCAAAAACAAGCAATTGTCCAATCCCGGTGTCGTGTAAGTTCAAGATCCATGCACACCCGGTAGCTTTGCTGCTGCCACCCACTGCTGCTGCCTTTTAGGCTTCCCAACTAACCACCACATGTCCTTTATCCAACGGATAGACACTCTTTGACACCGAGCCTCTGCGGAGACACGACTGACGACACTATTGTCACACAGTGTCCGTAACTTTCCAAGGTTAGTTTCAATGGTAACTAATCAATAATTCTTAGAAAAGATGGCGTTTGCTGGGTGGTGGGTGAATGGATGTGTCACTGTCACATTCGAGAGTGAATATATTTCCGTTTGGATGTTTCAGCCAGCGGCAGGCACGTGAAATGTTGCAGTCAGTTATGCGTAGGAGTCCTACCGTGTGTTTACGTACATAGCCATCCATCCATCCATCCATACATCCATCCATCCGTCCCAGGAAAAGATGGTGGTCGGGTGTGGTTGGCCAGCTGGATAATAGATCCATTGAAGATCTGCTGTCGGCCTTAAGTTACCTTATCGACAATCTAACTCCGATGTGTCCCAAGGACGATGATCGGTCGGATGAACCCTCCATATCTGACGCTATCTTGGGAGGTAGCAGTCCGGTTGTGTTGCATCTCTTGTCGTGTATAGTCGGAGTCGGGAATGTGCACGAGATCTGGGCTTGCGTGACGTGTAGGCCTGCGGATAGGGGTCGAGTGTGGGAGGGAAGATGATGCCCTGAGTGGCTTACAGCCGTGTTACGCTTCCTCTTTGGGACTTGCCGAATCACCACCACACCACTACAAACACAAGCAAAGGACAAGACATTTGGCAGCCGTTTCCAAGGCCGGCAGTCCCTGTGCCTTGAACAAGAGTGCGGGGGCCCACCACCAAAATCAAGGACAAGCAACACGATTGTGTCCCCCTTTCGATAAACGATCGACGGATTGAAGAATATGACGCTGATGAAGAAGAGAGTTGGGCCGACAGCACACTAAAGAGATATGGGATTGATATGGGGACAAAGAGATATTGTTTCCCAGCTGTATCCCGTTGTATCCGATGACCGCCACACCTGATGTACTGGCACATTGATAATGGACATCCGGAGATGCATATGACAGCTCCCAAAACCTGGCGAAGGGGTTATCTGAGATTGTGTCGTCGTCGTGGTTCTGTCCTCACACCAGGAGGCACTGTGCTGGGTGTCCTGCTTGGCAATTGGGCCCTCAATGCACGGATTCACGGGATTGACCAGTGAGCAAGCTTCAAACGGCACGCGTGGTGGCAGGAAAGTTCTGGACAAAGACATGCAGCAGCCAACCGGAAGACGCCATGCTTACACACATAAACATGTGGAAGATGTCGGAGTGGTCAATTGATGTCAAGAGGTCAGACATGAAAGGGCGGGAAAGATGGATGGCTGCGCTAATAAGAGGTCCACTTCGATAAGGGATAAGGCAGACAGGGGACAGGGGAGACGACCCATAACTGTTGGTGATCGCGGTTTGGCCGACAGGGTTCATGGCGGACGACAGCCTCACTCTCGGAGCCTGGTTGCTGCATGCGCCATCTGCCTGTGCTTTTGCCTGGAACCAGAGGAGTCAGCAGCCACTGGGCTTTGGGAATATGGTACAGTCCTGAGCTTGATGAGAAAGAAAGCGTAGAAAGCCGCTAGAATCAGAGATGGCGGAGCTGTGTCCCAGTGTCCGATGCTCCTGGGCAGGACAGAGAGATGCCGGTATGGAGCATGGAACAAGCTTGGAACCTCTTTGGTAATCGTTCCTGGCTGTGGTGCATCGACGGCGCGGGCGTGTTGACCACCTGACGATACCCCCGTGCCATTTCCTCCTCCGTTGCTTGTTTGGGTGGCCGCCCTTTGTGTGTCCATGTCGATCGGATGTGTGACCCGGCTCCGCCTGGTTTGTGTTTCTCTTGAGAATAAGAAGTGAGAATAAGAAGCAGCTTGTATGACCATGACAGCGCAAGGGAACATCGACATCGATGCACCCCCCGATGCAGGTGAGAGGTGTGAGTCTTTCTGTGACTGAGCGACTGGGGAAGCTAGATCCACTGTGGAGGTGGAGTGCCCCCCCTCGACTCCCGGTTGGTCGATTCATCATGACGGCTGTCTTGTAAGTGCGACGACGCGGCGTCCAAAGAGGAAACGCTTGATCGAGCATTGAGCCGACCCAGGTTCTTAGGAAGCAAGGTCAGAGAGACCAGTTGACAGAGGTTTGTTTCATCCGGACCATGGGGGCCAATCTCGCCATTTTGACAGCGCAAACGTGCTTAGCTCATCAGCATCAGCTTTGCCTCCGAAGGCGCAAGACGCAAGACGCAAGACCAGTGGTAAATGATGCAGATGGCGGATCTGGGTTCAGAGTGTGTGTTCGTCAAAAGGTTACAGATGCCTTCTGGTAGTGTACCGGTACCATAAGTAAACTGTTATCGCGGGGAGCTTATCGTCCAAATGCCGTTTTGGGCGCAGTCACGGGAGACAGCCGTGGCCTCTCTACGTAACAGACTTGCCGTATCCACAAAGTACCCTGACGGCTGGCAGCCAGCAGAGACAGCGCGTCAGAGGCTGCATCGGTACGCTGGGTGACCTGGGGTTGGACTGGCGTCGTGGGAAGCATCACGAGCACCGTGTCGGCCTCACAGTGTGTCCCGTGCTTCACTGACCTCGCTGAGAGCAGAAACCCCTGCTTTTCTGCCGCTGCTGCTGCTGCACCCATGCCCCAGAGGTATCGTCGTCACCTTTTCATTCACACGTTTCTCCCAGGTCCCTTCTCTTTTTTCTGCTGTTTCTTCCCGACACCGCCGTCTTTCTTCCTCGCCCCATCCTTTGTGCCCTCGCCCTCGCCCTCGCCCTCTGCACTCTGTACTCTAGCCCGCCCCTTCTGTTGTTGCGAAACCCGGGGAAATTGAGCTCTGGATCCAGCAGCCCATTGAGTCTGAGTCATTCAGTTGACTTTGGACGTCAGCGTGCCGTGGTGGAGCTTCCCCCAACCTGAACCCGTTGATAGCGATAAACTCCCAGGCACAAGTCGCCTATCCGAGCTTGGACAGGCAACGCTTTAACACAATCACCACCTCTCCCTCCTCTCTCCTTACCCTCAACCGTTCGGACCTTCGTTTTACCCCAGACTAGACGCCTTACGAGTAGACTACCGCCGCTAATTATCCGCAACCTACTGTGCCCGTCGACCGAGCCGGCTCCTGGCTTTCAACAAGTAGCTGCTGCAATCAGTCACCCATCCGCCACTATCCTCTGCCTCTTGCCAGACGTCGGGCGCCCATCATCCATCATAAATCTCCATCACCACAAGCTTTCAGACACCTCTGTATAGTGGCTGGTGCACGCGCCGTGTCTCCGTCTCCACAAAAGAAGCTCTGGTCACCACCTCTTCGCCCTCTGGTGCTGCTTTCGCTTTCCTACAACACCCGACCTACCTTTCGGTTCCCCGTCTTCCAGTCTTGTGCTGTCCTATAGGCAACAATACCCTTGACTTCTGCCTCACCCTTCCCCTCTTCCACCTCCGAGCGTCGTCTATCCCCAGCCTTGTCACCTTGGCCACATTCATAGCTGTCAACCGAGACCCGCGAAGTATACATGTCGATCGAGCCGCCCGCCCACGTCTTTCGCATAGCATAGGCCCTCGGGCTCTTTTTCTTTTTCAAGCCAGCTCTCTGTACCTGCCAACACGAGCAGGTAGCCATGGCCGACAGACAGTTATCTTCCGCCTCGTCGTCGAGGCGGCAAAAACAGCCAACCGATGGTGCCGTCGGACAGTTCGTCATCGACAAGGAAATTGGAAAGGGCAGCTTTGCCCAGGTTTACTCTGGCCGGCACAAGGTTCGAACTTCCCTTTTCTTTTGCGCCAGTTGATCTCCCCGGGAAGAAAGACAAGGGTTTGCTTGTCGGATGGCTGGTGCTGCTAGATTAGGTAAAAGGGTGGACATCGACGTTGTCTTTCTTTTCATAACATTGGTCGCTCAGCAAATCCGCTAACCTGGTTTCCCTCGTAGGTTACGGGCGCCCTGGTAGCCATCAAATCTGTAGAGCTCAGCCGGTTGAACAAGAAGCTAAAGGAAAACCTATACGGCGAAATCAAGATCCTCAAGACGTTGCGCCACCCACATATTGTTGCTCTTCATGACTGTGTTGAGTCGGCTACGCATATCAACCTGATTATGGAATATTGCGAGCTTGGTGATCTGTCGTTATTTATAAAGAAACGGGAGAAACTGATCACACATTCAGCTACCCATGACATTGCCCGCAGATACCCCATTGAGCACGCCCAGGGTCTGCACGAGGTCGTCACTCGCCACTTCCTCAAGCAGCTCGCCAGTGCGCTCAAGTTTCTGAGGGAAGGAAACTTTGTGCACCGAGATGTCAAACCACAGAACCTGCTGCTGTTGCCATCGCCGCTCTTTCGGGAGTCCCACAAGTCGGCGAAGCAAATCTTGAGTGCTAGCTACGATTCACTGATCCCAGCAGCAGGGCTTCCATCGCTCCCGATGCTCAAGCTTGCAGACTTTGGGTTTGCTCGTGTGTTGCCCTCGACGTCGCTCGCTGAGACGCTGTGTGGGTCACCGCTCTACATGGCCCCTGAGATCCTCCGGTATGAACGGTACGATGCCAAGGCGGACCTGTGGTCGGTGGGCACCGTGTTGTATGAGATGGCAACGGGGAGACCTCCTTTTAGAGCCGGCAACCATGTGGAGCTGCTCAGGAAGATAGAAGCTGCCGAGGACCAGGTCAGGTTTCCTCGTGAGAGCGTGGTCAGCCCAGAGCTGAAGAGTCTCATCCGAGCTCTGTTGAAGCGGAATCCGGTAGAACGGATAAGCTTCGCAGACTTCTTTAATCACCCTGTGATTACAGGGCCAATCCCCAATCTGCATGCCGATGATCTTCCCAAGTCGGAAGTACAGCAGGTGAAAGAGACTGCGCAGCCTGAAGGGTCACTTTCCCTGTCACGCCGAGATTCTCTTCGTGGCCAAGTTAGTACGGGTCGTGAGACAGGCGTTCTGCCCTCACCTAGGCCTCGTCCATCATCACCATTGGCAACACCAATTGAGAAGCCCAATCCGTTGGAGCAAGTGCCAGCTCCTCGCGCTGGCTTGAGTTACTCGCCTACCGGGGAAGGCCTGGGAATAACCCGTCGTCCAGCTGTTCAGCCGTCCACTTCAGCACCAGCTCGCCCCATCATGTACGTGGACCGCTCCCGAGCAAACTCGACTGCCTCCCAAAGACCACCCCGAGAATCTATCATGCCAGATCCTTCACAAGACCTTGTGCCACATACTCGACCAAAGAGCAGGCCAGCCAGGGCCCTCACAGAAGAGGAGAAGGCTGCCCAAGATGTGGCTTTGGAGCGCGATTACATCTTCATTGACAAGAAGGGTGTCGAGGTCAACGCACTTGCAGACCAAATTTCCATGTACCCGCAATCGGTGCCCAAGTCGGGTCAGATTGTCCGGCGTGCTACCCAGCAAGGGCATCCGACATCAACAACTGGTGCCATCTCCGCGAGGACTAACCACCTGCGGCAAGGGTCGTATGACAAGCCACTCTCCAGCAGTCCTGGCTCGACAACTTCAGCCATCTCCAAGGCAATCCAGGACGCCAGTCTCCGGCTGTTTGGATTCAATGTGGCGCCGCATTTGCTCAGCAAGGGTCAATCGCCCCCTCAGATCTACAGCCCTTTTCCGGCTTACCCAACGCCGTCTGCACCAGCCGGGTTGATCTCGGATGGAAAACACACCACGCCGGTGGACGAGGACTCTCGTGTTGCCCAGTGCATCGAGGATTGGGCCACCAGAAGCGATGTTGTCTATGGCTTTGCCGAGGTCAAGTACAAGCAACTCGTTCCATTGGCCCCTTCAATGGATTATGGTCTCGGCGGCGTTCCTGCCGACAAGATGGAGGAAGAAGGCGGTCTCACTCTTGAGGCGACAGTCTCTTTATCAGAAGAGGCTCTGGTATTGTACGTCAAAGCGCTGTCTCTTCTCGCCAAGTCCATGGACATTGCTAGCCTATGGTGGACACGCAAGAGCAGGTCGGACAACAGCAACAGTATCCACTCAGCTGCCCGCGACTCGGTTAATAGCCAGGCATTGGCACTGAAGATCAATAGGGTGGTCCAGTGGATCCGGTCGCGGTTCAATGAGGTCTTGGAGAAAGCTGAGATTGTGCGGCTCAAGCTGATTGAGGCTCAAAAGCGGCTTCCCGAAGATCATCCCAGCCACCCCAGCAATCATCAAACCGAAGTCAGCTCGGTGTCGGGTGCCGAAGGGGTCATCCTATCGCCAGGTATCAGCGCCGAGAAGCTCATGTACGACCGCGCCGTTGAGATGAGTAGAACTGCAGCCATCAACGAGATTGCGAGCGAAGACCTCCCCGGCTGCGAGATATTTTATTCGACTGCAGTCCGCATGCTCGAGGCGGTGTTGGACAGCGATGATGATCATCTTCCTAATCGCAGGATATCAACCTCGTCTAGGGACGAAAAGGCTGACGCTGCTGCCCGTGAGGACACGTCTGAGATGAGCAGCGAGGACAAGCAATCTATTCAGAAGAGTCCGGGGGGGGGGGGGGGGGGGGGGGGGGGGGGGGGGCGGGGGGGGGGGGGGGGGGGGGGGGGGGGGGGGGGGGGGGGGGGGGGGGGGGGGGGGGGGG
>MU866494.1:0-22166 GCA_033296915.1 Triangularia setosa | reverse complement strand
ATGGAGGAAACGCAGGTAGGTAGTGGTCGGAAGCCGAGGACCGAGACGCGTGCGCGACGTTGTGGCAACTGCGGCGAGCCTGGTCATAATGCGCGCACATGTCAGATAGTTGTAGAAACGTCTGAGGAAGATAATTCCAAGTAATTTTAATTGTTTTGAGCTGTTTTGGTGGAATTGTTCTTGTATTTGCAGTGTGGGTGCAGGAAGTGTGGCGCTTTCGCTTATAAACCACGTTATTCCATTTTAAAACGTAATGTGGTAGCTTGACAAACACATTCAGGTGGAGTGTGAAATGGTCATTTCCTGCAAATTCTCACGTTTGGGCAGTCAAACAAGACTATTTGCTTGACTCACAATTAAGGGCTCAGAAGGGTTTGCGGCTTTGCCTCAGTCAGGGCGATGTGGAGCTTGGTCACTGCAACTAAGACTGGGCCGGTGACTTGATATTATGCTCGCTCAGGTTATTTTAAAGAGTTCGACATCTTTAGCTGTCTACTTGTTTGAGAGGACTTTGTGTCCTCAGCATCTTGATACGAGCTGTTCGGTTCTTTGTGTCACACGACCTCAAAATTCTGCCTAATCCATAGTCATCTTCGTCAGTAGTTGCCCATAGTTACCTTTGACCATTTTCCGGCTCAGGTTGGACGCCCAACATGAGCAACTTTGCCACTGCCTGCCATATCTGTGGCTGGAGAATATACGACACGAGTGTATGCTGGCGTAATGAATTCCGCGTGCCTAAATCGTGCTTACCGTCAGTAAGAGACGAGTCGTTTCAAGGAAACTGGCAGCTATTAACATGATATTCGAGTTCTCAGGGAGAATGGTTGGGCGGGAGAGACCACTATGGCCAATTCTCGAACTACATCCATGAGGAACTTGTGATTCTTATGAATGACCACAACGTGGGACTTTTTCGCTCTCAGTTGGCCGTCTCAAACCGCAACTCTCATTGAGAAACTCTGCAATGAAAGCCCCAACATCACCCGCTCCAACGCTCTAAATATTGCCCGATCAATACTCCCTCCCGGATCAGACTCTCCGGACAACAAGTTAATGCGGTCTGTGGACGCGGCTGTCTGTATCTGGCTTACCAGCGATATCACCTCTCTAGACCTTGACCGCTTGGGAATGCTGACCTGACCTTCCACACGAACACTTTCGGATATTATAACCTCCCACTTTGGCTCTCTTGAAGCCGAGCCCCAAGGAGGTGTTTCAACCATCGCATAAGAAGGCCAGATTGATCCAGAGTCTATTACAGCCGACTTCCTCATCAAATATCACGGTTACAGTCCGATATGGACACACAATCTCGCCTCGCATCTGGCGATAGACTAGAAACACCGAACAATTACCGTCTACGAACACAAGATTGTTCTGTACAACCACCTCCGATTCTCTACCGCCAGCAGTTTCATCCCAGATTCTGTCCTTGAAGAAGCAATCGACACCCTTAACCTTCCCTTCCTCTCTCAGAACGACAGCCCCAAGCGTTTACTCGCCAAGCACAAGAAACTGTTTTATGGGCTTGGCTTCTGCAATCGGCCTTGCAAATTCAGCATATCGGATTATTCTGTCTGGAGGAGCAGGATTACCGACTTGGTTTTTATCTCCAAAGGTGCACCAGTGGGGATACAACAGCTGTGGCTTGACAGGACGGCAGAGAACCTGTTGCAGTTCGCCACGTTTTGGATAGCCACTGCGATTGGGATCTTCACCCTAGCTAGCATCACGCTTGGCGTTGCGTCGGTGGTGTACGCGGTCAAGTCGTACGACAACGGGCTGAAGCAATACTAGATGACGGTCTGGCAGTTTTGTCTCGACATGGATCGGCGAGTGAGGTGGTTAGGCGGGTGGACAAGACATGGGGTGAGCTTTGTTCTTGAAATACGGGAACTATAAAAACGCTACAGAGCTCTCTCTACCAGAACAACCTCCTGAATGAACTACACAACACATTAGGCTATAAAACAGCCTAGCTCTTCTACGGCTTCCACCCCCCCGTCCGATTCCTAAACAGCCCCCCCGGATCAACCTCCTCCGCCACCTCCCTCGCCAACACCCGGCTCCCCGGCTTCAGCCTCCCAAAGTAATCCTGCCTGTAAAACCCATAGTTCATAAACACCGGCAAATCCACATTATTGGGTAGCTTCCCCTCCGCCTGCCACCCCAGCACCCTCTCCCGTATTCCCTCGTATGTCTGCTGCATCTTTCCATCCATCAACGGATAATCAAGCGGGTTCAAAAACGCGTAATTCATCTCGATAATCAGCTTATCCGCATCCGGATCCGCGTCGATCAAATCGGGAGATTTTGCCCTCGCCGCAGCCGCGATTCGCTTGGGAAAGGGCTGGTAGGCGATGCTGGCTACGATGCCTGGAACGGCGAGAGTGGTAAGGGAGATGTTCCGCCAGTGGGCATGGATGCCCTCGAGGACCTCGACAGAGTAAGCGGTGGAGGGGAGGGGGATGGTTTCAGTGCCGATTTGGACTTGGAAACCCTTGAGAACAACCCAGTTGGAGAAGGTCATGAGGTCGGCGTAGGTGCGGGTTCGGGCGGTGTTAGCTATCGGACCGATGGAGGTGAAGTTGGAAAATGTTCTCGGAGGGGGTGTTGGGCCGTCGTAGAAGAGAAAGAGGATCCAGGAGTCGACAAGGTTGACCTGGGCGCGCTCAGCGGTGACAATGACGGCGGCGCGGTCGTCGGTGTTGTACTCGGTGAAATCGCGGACAGCTTGGAGGATCTTCTTGTCGGTGGACGGGGTGCGGAGGAAGAGGAGGTTGCCGCCGTAGACGTCACCTTGGGGGTAGGCTTGGGTTTTGTAGTTGGTGACAATGCCGAAGTTGTTGCCGCCGCCTTTGAGGACTTTGAAGAGGGAGGGATGGTTGGTGGCGGAGGGGTAGGTGATGGTGCCGTTGGGAAGGACAAGCTCGTACTCGAGAACCGAGGAGGCGGACCAGCCGTGCTGGGCGGACATATAAGAGAGTCCGCCGCCGAGCATGAGACCGCCTGTGCCTGTATTGCCGATGCGGCCGCCGACAAAGGTCCAGCCGGTGCCTTGGAGCTTTTGGGCGAGGCCGTCCAAACGGTTACCGGGACCGAAGTCGAGGATGCCAGTTACTGGGTCGAGGTCGGCATGGTCGAGATTTTGGGTCGAGATCAAGGGACCGCCATCAACCGAGGCATAATAGTTGTTTGGGGAGTGGCCACCGGATTTCACAGCGAAGTGCTCGTCGTTGGTGCTGAGGACAGAGATGATGGTGGAGACCTCGACCGCAGACTTGGGGAAAATGATGCAAGACGGCTTCAAGGCGCTGCAGGACGCGGACCAGTATTCAGTTTGCTCGGCAATGTAAGATGGCGAAATGGGCGCGGAGACTTCGATGTTGGTGTTTGCCCGAAGCTCAGAGCAAGTATCTCCCATCACCACCAAGACCAATGAGGCAACGGCCCCCAGAAAAGCAACGAGGGATTGCATCTTAGCTGCTGCCGCCGTTGAATGAACACGATGGGGCTCAGTGGTTCTCATCATCTCGATGAATGACCGTGATGGCCCCTTTATCCTCTTTTATGTCCTACCGAGTACTCTAGTCTTGTCACCGGCTCCACGACAAAGTCAACAATGACGTGAGGTGCAGCGCTATCCTCAAACGGAGTTTGCTCCGTCTTGAATTCCGGCAAGATCTTCGTCATCTTGCGTTCGAGTATCTAAAAGAGGCAGATATCCTTGGTTGTGGAATGGTTGAGCTGAGGTTCTTCGGGGACCCAGCAGTGGCATATGCAGGCCATATTGAGACTCCGAGGGCGTGGGATGGAGACCAGAGACGGTAGCGAGCATGAACTATCCATTCATACCTGCGGCTTACATGCAAGACAACAGAGAAACCTGGTTTTGAACCTCCAACGCCTTGATCAGTCTGCCATCCGCCCACTGCATCCTCAGCCTTTTTCCTAAACCTGAACTCTATCTGTTTCGTTACTCATGGACAAGGAGCGGCACGGATGCATGTCACGGCAGTTTGCTGCTGTGTCCCACCAGTCGTCCGAGAAGTGGAGAGTTGGAGCTAAAGTGCCATGCAGGCAATGAGCTGACCTAAGTTGGCACATTTAACCAAAGATAGTTCTCCTTCACTTACAAAATACGACGGAATGGCCGTCGATTTCCACGATATGATCGCCATATCAGGCCCTGATCGTCGGGTATAACCGCTCTTCGGTTCATTTGACAGCACACTGACAGGTGTGACATGTGGGACTTGAAGACATGAAAGAGTTACATTCCTGCATGCTTCGGCCATGGAAATCCTGTTTGTTCAGCGCTTGGTTCTTTTCGGCGTATCTGGTGTCACCCAGAGTTACCTTGAGCTAGCTCGTCTGGGTTGCCGGAAAGCTGTGATTGGCCTACCTCAACTCAACGCGCATGGATGTGGTTTCTTCAGCCCCAAATGCAGCTTACCGTTCTTGTGCTGATCAGCCCCCAATTTGTGATAGAAGAAGGTCTGCTCCGCCCCATGCTTGAGGAGGAACACTAGATCCTGCAGTTGTTCTATCTAGTGGCAAATCATTTCCCGGGTAGAGAAAAGACAACCATGCAAGCGGATCAGACCACCTTTAAAAGATAGCACGATGTTACGTCCCCAGTGCATGCTGCTAACAGGGCTTGGATGCTATAGGCTTGGCAAGACTTTCCCTCGAGAAGAGGAGAGGAAGTGTCTGTTTAGATAGCAGTGCGAGAATGAGACGGAGTAATAAGAGAAATGGCCATATAAAAGCAAAATAGAGACTTGACCACAGAAACGTGGCTCAAAAGACACCACACATTGGAGCATAAAAAGGGGACAATAGGGGCACCAGTCGCAATCCCTACCTTCCGTTATTAGGGTTTAGATTTCCCACCAAGAGCAAGCTACGACAGGTGACAACATCTGTAAATCTTCCGTAGTATAGTGGTCAGTATGTGAGCTTGTCATTCCAACAACGCTCGAGACCCGGGTTCAATTCCCGGCGGGAGAGTTCAAACCACACACGATTTTTGTCTCCTTTTTGCCCTTCAACCAAATTCATTCGCTCCCTTTTTGCTACCATTGGAACCTGAGCTAGAAATATGGCCCGAGAAGCTCCTGTGTATGCTCCCACAACTTCTCCTGACCCTTCTCACGAAGCCAGGCGACAACCTTGGCATTCAGCGTGTAGTCACACTTGTAGTTGACAAGGAATAGTCCGCCCGCCAACTGTTCCGTTGTAGTGATACCTGCCTTGCCTATCCATGGCACACCGCGACCTCCAAACGCAGCGCTAGTGATTTCGAACAAATGTCTCTGCCCAGACTCGTCGCCGGAAAATCCAGCGAGCCAAGTCAGGAACTCAAAGACACGCGAAAAGGTCCCGCCGATGATCGAATTCGCGTCCCAGCCCCTCCTCACGTTTCCTGTATTCACGGACCCCGGCCACGAGTGGATAAAAGTGACGTTGGGGTTCTCCCTGGCAAGCTTATCCAGCGTGATGGTGTTCATGGCAAGGTACTGCAGCCTCGCCCGGTAGACCTTGAAATTCCCCGGCCGTTTCAGGTCCCAGTCGTCCAAGTCGATGAGCCATGTCGTTTCCAACCCGCCGCCAAGCACGCTGACGACCCTTGCGAGGCCAGATTCCCCGAGTAGTGGGAGAAGACGGAGAATGAAGAGCATCCGAGAATAGTACTCGAGGGCCTGGACGACTTCGTGGCCCTCGGCCGTCTCCTTGCGTGTGCCGAAGGGTGCGTAGCCGGCGGTGAGGAACAGTAGGTCGACGCGGGACTCATTGCTTTTGATGATATCGCACACTCTCCTGACATCGGCGAGGAGGGCGACTTCGGCTTCAGTCCAGATGACCGAGGCCTTGGGGTTGAGGGCGTGCAGCTCCTCTATGAAGGCTTGCGTGCGCTCTTTGGAGTTTTTTCGTCCCACCAGGTAGATCTTGACGGTGGTTCCCGTCGCGACCAGAGCTTTGATGGTGAATTTTCCGATGCCAGAAGTTCCGCCTACGAAGACAGCGATACGGGGGGCCGTAGAATCGTTAATGAGGGCGTTGGAGGCGAGGATTTCTTTGTATGAAACCATTCTTAGTTAGCAGCAAGTAAAAAGGTTGTTTGCAGGTTACACTTCTCGTTGACTTGTCGTTGAGATGTAAGCCCGAAATATGTTTGTTTTCAAACAGATGATTGTATAATGAAATTGAGGAATCCTTCAGTGCGGATCGTGCGGAAGTCATGATGTTGGGTTTGCGGGCTCTCGGACTTGGACAAACCCGTTTATAGTCATTCTCCGCCGAATCATATGACTAATAAGTTTCCGCGTCGGATGCGGCGCAATTATCATGACAATGCGGCGATTTGGTGCCTCATTTCGATCCCAACGGTGAAGATGTTAAAGGCCGGAACTTCGGTACAGAGTAACCTTGCATAGGTAAGTGGGCTTTATATATGGAGAGAGAGAGAGACTGTCGGGCTGAGCTGCTCATCGCAGAGTTCGACGCTTGCCGTCTGTCACGGCTTGGTGGTGAAGGGCAGGATTACACAGGAGGAAGGGTTGGGGTTGAATGCAGGACCGGAGCTCCGGCCGGGGTTTCATGACAAGAAGATGGAGCTGCAAGCCCACACTTCCCCCTTTCTTCTTCATCTTACGATTACATTGATAGACTGGCAATGGTATTGGCCTTTGACCCACTTATACCTCTCGTCTCTTTATATCATCTTTTGTTAGCATGTCCTAACTGTGAACTGTAACAGTCTCAAGGCGTGTATTGAAACTAGGCCACTCTACAAGTACACTGAACTTGGAGAAGAAAAGAAAAAGAGAAAGAGAAGGTTTGACAATATGAGCCTTGTGACGGTGGCTGCGCCCGTCAAACACTACTTATAGTTGTCACGTTCTTGACTACGGACTCCCGACGGCGCTAACCAATCAGATAAGATAAGGAAACAACCAATCAGAAGAGTAAGGAAACAGACCTATCAAGAGAAGATCATTAGGATCATGGCGAGCATTGTGATCATGGGCTATGATCACAACGATCATAATGATCAGGGACTTGGCACGGTCTATATATACGGAGGAACTAGATAGCTTGTAGATAGTTCCGCAGTATGCAATCACAGCTTGTATTCACGGTCCCTTGTGTTTACATTGAGACATCTTGTTGTGCACTGTTTAGCTGCACCGATCCATTATCTAGAAGTTCGCCTTCAACCGGTATCCCTTTCAGGGGTTCTGGACAGGGGATCGTCACAATAGTGCATCCAGGTAACAAGATGTCGATCTTGTTATTCTGGCATTTCTTTTGAAAGGTTTTCTCAATAGTTAATGCACTGCTAGCGGGCAGCCGTCACAAGCCTCCGATATGGCTGAGAGCGTTGGCCAGTGCGCGGTGATAGAAGGTTCCGGAGTAGTGGTCTGTGTGTGTGTGTTCTGGGAATAGCTTCATCAAGGCTGAGGATTGCCGATGTCCATGCCAGGGCTCAACCCGTTACGTGAACCAGTGAGAAGCTTCATGCTCAAGGTCTACCCACGACAGGCTATCGAGGCACACGCATCACAGGCAAAGGTACCAAGAGTAAATTTTTACTGATTTTATTATGCAGGTATAACAGACATTGCTCCTGGCTTCACACAAGACTGACCCAATTCTATATCCGCTGTGATCAAATAAACCACCCAGAGGAACCCTAATTCACCGCGGGCCCTATTCTTCGTTCCATATCCCAGAAAACGCCAAAACAAAATGCACGCTCAAAATACAAGTTAGAGTAATAAAACTGTGTAAGCTAAGACTTCACGGGTATCAACACACACACACACACAACAGACACCACTTCTACCCCTTACCACTTCTTGGTATGACGCTTCATGTGTCGCGCGACATTGTCTGCCCTGCCCTCATAGTCACAATAGGTGCACTTTATCCGCTCTGACCTGGTATTATGCTGTTGAGCATACTCGAGGTGTTTCGCCCACAAATGCCGGCCAAGCGCGCGCTTGTCAAGGTGTCCCTTGCCACAGAGATCGCATCGGAATGGCTGACGGTGCTTACGCTCGTGTCTCTTGAGACCAGACACTTTGTCAAAGGTCATCGCACAGTTGCGCTCCGAGCACGAAAGGATTTGTGGGGTGGAGGGCGAGGTGACATTGGGAGAAGCGCCAGTAGTAGGTGGGAAGGGGGAGTCGAAGATTGGAGGGCTGTAGCTGAATGTCGGAGAGCTCTCGTGTACAGACGATGCAGGGCTGAGGGCGACGCCGAAGGGAGAAAAAGGTGTCGCAACATCAGCCACCAACGTGTCCAGGTTCAAGTTCAGGTCGACAGCGGGGAAAAGGCTACTGTCCACGTAGGGGTTAAGATCGGTCGAGATGAAGTCCTGTTGGGGCAGAGCAACCTCGGGAAAGAGGGTTGACCCGCCCACATACCCATCATGGACGAAGTCTTCAAGAAGGGCGTCAGCGGGGCTGCCTGTAAAAGATGTACCAAACTCGTTAATCGTGGAGGACGAAGGCGAAGTAAACAGTATGTTATCCATTTGACCTGACATCATCAATGAGTTCCATTGGTTGGCGGAGAATGTGGTTGGTGAGGCGCTCGAATCTTCAAAGCCGGGGGTGAAGAGTGGTGCGGTGGCGTACTGACACTCGAGATGACCAGCCTGGGGAGAAGGCATGGCCGTCTTCGGAACCCACACCCACTCCCCTTGCTCCTCAGACGGGAGGCAGGGGGAGTGGGCTTGGGGAGAGTAAGCGTTGGTGGACATTGTGAATACCCAACTCACGGTCGATGTGCCGTGAGCTGGAGATGCTCTTTTAGAGCGTTGCGATTGTTTGGTTTCGGTTGGTTGCGGTTGCGTTTTTTGAACAAGAATTGGCGGTGGGGAGCAAAAGCTTTTGTCAAGAAGACAGCAGGTTTAGGTGGGCGATAGCGGGTGTAGAACCAGTTTAACGACGTAGTCCCAGGTCGGGAAGCCTTGAACACAAGACCTCCAGTCGCAACATCCTTAGATGTTCGTGAGTGCTATCACCTGCCCAAGCCTGACTGCTCCTGTTGAGCTCATCGTCTGCAACTGGTTGCCTCCATAACGCTGCCCTGCTCGTGTTCTGTCCGAGGACTGGAGGCGGGCCTCCGTTTTCATCACGAAGCGTTGAGGCAGTGGTTGAGGTGTGTGCGAGATTTCACACGTGTTGCAGAAGTCGCGGCGAGTCTTCAAGAGCTCAGTGTTGCCTCTGTTTTTCAAAACCTTGACATGGAAGGGTCGAGCCAAAGCCCTGGCTGAACCAAGTCCTCTCGGAGATCGTACGTCTCGTACGTCTCGAGTCGTCGAGGACTGACTGTTGTCTCCCTTCTGAAGAACTTTGACACGAAATGCATCCTCGGTGTCGGTAGCTGAACCACATTTGCGTTGTGCCGGGTCAACACGGCCCACCATGATGGGAACGCATATGTAGGAAGGTGGTAGCCACCAGGTGGGGTGTGGGCGCGCCATGCTGCAGACGGCAAGCGGTCGGTAGCTCAAGTCCAGATATTGACCATCAAGGGACGCTGCGGCGGGTGGGGGAATCTCGGTATACCGGGCGGAGCTGGGGTCATTGTCTTCGACGAGGGAACCGAGAGAAGTCTCAGACCAATGTCTAGAAATGCGACCAGTGTCTATCAAGGCGACTGGGTGTCGATTGTGTGGTGACGGGGTCATGGCGGCAGGGAGTGGATCGTGCGGTACATCGACAGATTGGAGGTCCATGGCGAGGGTGGATGGAGGACGACATAGGATCATACGCTAAATCTGAGGTGTTAGAACAAATTCACGGGTTGCACATGTAACAGCAAGTAATCCAAGATCTGAGCTCACAATTTGGATTCGACGACAGCTAGGCAATAACTAGGTAGCCAGTCCTCAGACCAGCCAATTGAAAAGGGTTGAAACAGAGGTGCGCGCGAGCGCAACAAGGGTTTGTTGCTTGACGAGAATAGGTTTGATGCAAAAAAGAAGAAAGTGGGTAAAGAGAAAAAGAGAGGACAAGAGTAGGCGGCAGAAAGAGTCATGATGGGTTTAAGAGCGTCCTCAGGCCCTGGCGCGCAGAGACAGCGCGCAGCTCAATCCCTGCGCAACCAGCCCGCCCGGTGCAGCGCTGCGCCTCAGGCATCCGGCGCCCTCACAGGGCTGATCTCGGTTAGTCTCCTGTAGACCAATCAGTGCCACTGGAGCCAACGACTGCCCCACTGAGGACGGATATCCAACGGCCCTAAAAGATGTCCTCAGTTGTGGCGCAACCCTGATGCGACCCTTTTCTACGGGAAAGAGGGGGTACACAAGCCTTACAGCAAATTCTCTGTGGCAGCCGATGTTCTAATGTAATCCATTCAAGCAGGTAAAGCAATTGAATCTCTCTCAGGAATGGAACCGTTTGTGGCTGGTGCCGAGTGACAGAATCCCACATAGAATCTCCCGCGCCCGCTCTGACTGATACCCCACATCAGAAATCCGTCCTCAATTCCACTGCAACGTCATCACATCACCGAGCTTCGCCAAGTCTTACCACCATCAGTAACCCCACGACCATACAGGCAAACTGAGAGCGAAGAGAAACCGGATCAACAGAGTGTAAGGGACCACTTAACACCGATTACATATCGTCTGATAGCATCACGGGTTCCACGCATGTCTCAAGCCTCGCCACGAAACCCTACCACGAACAACCTGGGGAAGTGCAACACCACCTTGCCATCCGCCAATGTTGGATACTCTTTCTCCAGGCCCCTCAGGTACTGTTCCACAAACGACTTTTTCGTAGCCTTATCTTCCTCCAACAGATCTAGATACGGCTTCAACCCCGTCGTCTCGAACCACTTGAAAATGGCCTCGTGGCCCTCCAGAATATGATGATAGGTAGTATGCCAGATCTCCACGCTCTCACAGTGCGGTTTTAGCGAGTCATACCACGTCCCCACCGACTCAATCGGGTCCAGCTCCGGCTTCTTATCCTTCCCCATGAAATACTTTGCCCAAGGCCCAGGCGAGTGATAAGCAATATCCCTCATCAGCCGATGAGACGGCTCTCCAAAGTTATCCGGGACCTGAAAAGCCAACACCCCGCCTGGCTTCAGCCTCTGAACATGCTGGAGAATCATCGGGATCCTTTCGTGACTGTGCAGCCAGTGAAAGACTGCGTTGCTGAAGATGAGGTCTGAATCTGGGGGCGCGATGTAGTCTTTGACATTACCGGCGTGGTAATCGATGCCTTTGGCGCTGTTGTTTTGTCTGGCAGACGCCACCATGGCTGGTGAGAGCTCGACTCCGGTGATTTGTGCGCCGGGCCATTGTTTTTTGAGGGCGATGGTTGAGTTTCCTGGCCCGCAGCCCAGGTCGATGATTCTGTGTGGTTGTGACACACCAGAGCGGGAGAGGAAGGAGATCAAGTCGTTGATGGGCCTGCCGCGAGGTGCTTCGAAGCGGAGGTACTTTTCCGGGGACCAGTCTAGTTTGTTTGGTATAGTTGAGGTTGCCATGGTTCTTGGAGGGCAAGGAGCGAGACGAGTGGTTTTGGCAAAGACGGTGATTCGAGTTATGGTGGCCATTTTTCGCAAAGGTTGTTGGGAGCTAATACTCTCAGATATGATCGCGCATTCGAGCAAGGAATATGACGTGAGGGGTTCCGCAGTGATCAATGGTCGTCAAAGAAGTGTGATTGGATCATTTACAACAGGGTTTGGAGGTGTCCTTACTGATGACTTAAACCGTGCGTCCCACTGCTAACCCTAGAGAGATTGCTGGGCCCTGAGCCCCTTTGAGCGACGAACAAAGGAGAAAACGTGTGGGAGCGCCAAAGCAGCGACTGGGTTTATCTCATCTTGATTGTTTCTTCTCTAGGAGAAATCTCTGCAGTCGCACTTGTGGAGAGTGCTGGCTGGGATGACATAATCATGTGGAGGAGTAGGGTCTACTGTACCCTCCAACACAACGTCAATAACTCGGTCATCGATCTACTATAAAACCGAGGTGTCAACGCTCTCGGTCAACGCCTGGTCCTGCTCCCAAGCCCAGTATGTCCCAATGTTCTAAGCTTGAAACCTTGTTCGCTCTCGGGATAGTCAATGCCCACCCTGCGTTCTCCAGACACCCCAGTCATCCAACCAAACCGGTACATACCCAGCAACCTCCACACGACGGTTTTGCTCTTGCCTAGTCAGCATAGAAAGGCGTTCAAAGTCTGTCACCACAGCAGAGTCGCATTCTTAATACAAATAATAGGCAAAGGAGTCTGGTGCTGCGGCAGGCATATGGGGCCATTTGACCAACAGCATGTGGCCGAGCAGCCCAAGGATCATGACACTCAACAGATTGACAGTGGTCCAAGTGTATATCTCCTGTGTGGCCCATGTTTGCGCTGCGGCAAGCGGAACACTTGACAACAGGAGCGGCAGAAACCTTGAGAGAGCACCGGCAAGAGCCATAGCGCCTCCAAGAGCATCACGTCGACGGGCAGACCTTCAGAGTCCGATGAAATTTTAGTGGCACGTGGCTGTGACCTCAATGCCATGCGCCGGTAAATATTTCTTTTTGCGAAGTCTGGACTTCATTGGTATTTGTTGCATATCCGTAAAGCATCAAAAGAAAGGAGAACAAACTAAAGAACAGATGGTCCCACATAAAAGTGAGAGCCACTCCAATGCTGGTAAAGAGCATACGAACACCAAACCCCTGACTATCCAGGAAAGATTCGAAACCAGATTCTACCGAGTTCTCCAACATCATCAGTTCGCAACACAGACTTAGCGTCAGTAACCCGAGCATAAAAGCCATGTAGAGCCCCTGCACCACTAACTCCTCTGTCGACATATAGAAGCTCATTTTCCGGTCCACACCATCAGAACCTCTTGTATGCATCCCATCCACCAGCGTCTACCTGTGACAAGGACTGGAGTTCAGGGCTTGGAACAACATAGGTTCAATTCATTTTAATAGTGTTCAATGGCCTGAAGATCCTTTGTAGGGAATCCTTTCGTCTCACTGTTCTACTCTTCTGCTCGTGTATTTATCTCTCTCAAACTGGTCCGTGCTGCCTGTGGCTTGTTTACTCACCTCACTTTCCAACAACTGGCTCAGAACGTGCAATTAACTGGGTTGCTGGCTGCGGTCCAGGCTGCTGATGGCTGACGTGTGACACTGCCTGCCAACCCTCGCCACCTGCCTCTCCTCCCTACCACTCAGCACCATCCCAAAAACAAAGAACCCACAATCCTCCGCCCGTGTACCCCTTGCTCCCTAGCTCGCCCTCCCCAGAGTAAAACCAACCTCGCCATTCTGTCCATACACTTCCTCACTTCGTTATCTGACAACACTAACCTCTGGACGTACCCCCTCGCCCCAGGTACCTGCAGCAAACTACAGATCGCAGCTTCACTCGTCTCCTCAGCCGCCACCCCCGTCTTCCGCTTCCTCAACATGGCCCCCGACACCACTGCTAACACCATCAACACCACCAACACCCCCTCCGCCACCCGCGCCGGTGTTTCAAACACCCCAACGGTAACAAAACCTTCACTTCAGTATCGATGGCTTGGATGGGAATCAGCAGTAGGGCTGACAGCAGTAGCGGGAGGAAGTACACGAAGAAATATTCTCAGATCTCAACTTCTCTTCCCTCCTTCTGTCTTGACCACTTCCTCTTGTGACAGCTGGGATTTGATCGTGCCATGTGCAGTTGTCAAGCCGAAGTGAGGGGGTGATAGCTTCACACAGGGATACCTGGCTCCTAGCTAGCCAGTGTCAGACAGAAAGGGGTTTTGGTCAACCAAGCTGATAGAGCCCAGGGGAGCTGAACTAGCGTAGCCAGTTCAGTTGGAAATGGTACCATGTGCCACCAACGTTGCCACCATGTACAGATATAATGGAGGTTCTCTGGCTTTGAAGGAACGTAGACAGACAGACAATTCAATCACTTCGGTAGCCATTCCTACCAACAACTCTTCGCCTTGCAACGAGGTGCACCTTCAAGATCTCAGCCTAGATTGCGTGTGCGCAACAGCAGTACCAGAACTGTTCGAGTGAACCATCAATGGGATAGTAGAGACTGTTCCAAGTCTTTCCTGGGAGCTCTTCTCTATGCCATTCATCCCATTCTTTATATTTATCCGAGTAGCAGCGTCCACCAACCACAATTCAGAATTGAGGGAAGGTGAAATAATGTGCCGCTCATGCCAGACGCTTCCAGCTTAGTGGGGCATCGTCGCCTGCATCCAATATGACCTCACAGCTACCAGCTTCTGTAGTCAGTACCAGGCCTCGGTGATCGTATATGCACCTACCTCTAGCATCATCGCCGGGAAATAAAGGCGTCCTTACATATGGGTATGATTCTTCGCCATACCAACTAATGGCCCAGGTGAGACGAGTCATGATTGGCTTGGGATTTGGGCAGTCACCGGACGGGAGGTTGAGGATCAGAACTCGCCTTGAAGAGTTTCGGTTTCTCCACAGCAGACCGTGGTGACTGTGTTGAAAGCGTGAGAGCCGATTCTGGTACGAAGGTTGCTCGCAGAGTTGGAATGGTCGTCCCCCTCTTCTGGACTATCTGAATGCGAGCAAAGTCGGCTGGGATGTTTGTACGATTGGTCTCGTGTGGCAGAATCTGAATCAAATATTCCAAAAGCAGAAGAAATATACACACTGGCAGCAATAGGAATTGCAAGAAACAAAGCTTTGAAGGGCAGCGGAAAGAGCCCAGGATAATGAAAATGGGCTTTTAAATTGCTGATAGCTCAGGTAAATCATGCGGCACGGCTCAATGATTCTACTCTTGCTTGAGTGGCCATTCACGATTGGGCCTTTTCCAGGATAGCCAACAAATTTTCAGCGGTCCCTTCTAAGGTGTTTGTCACCGGGGATCGTTGATCAAATTGAAGGGCTTGATCCAATCTCCCGACCCTCAATGCTACCCCCACCTACACATACACCCGATAAGGAGCTAGGCAGAATCTCTATCCATCCATCCCCCCTCAACCGAATCCGGGTCTTGGTTCATGAGCTGGGGATGCCTTTGCTGCTACATTACGTAGTTTACGCCACTGGCTGCCTTGTAGCTTGATATTTGTTTACATACCTTATGTAACCTACGCTAAGGTACCTATTCTGTCGAGAAGCTACCACATACGTTTCAGACAATACGTGCATCCACTCACCTCAACTAACACTACCTTACTGGATTCAAATCTCCTAACACTCCCAATCTACTTGGAGATATGCTGTATCGTGCTATCACAATTATGCTCCTAAAAATTAGCTACGGGTCATGGCCCTTTGCTGAAAAGCCCACAATATAGGAGGGTTGGCTCCGGAAGGTCCAACTCTGTTTCCCGAGTTGACCTTTGGTCAATGAAAGGCTAGGGTAGGTGGCGTGACTTTGGGGGCCGAGAAAAAATGTTCAGTCATTTCCGTTTGCTTTGTGTCACGACCCTGGCACAAGGACGAGAATAACGATTGGTCCTGGATAAATATGGACCCAGGACAAGCAGGGACCAATCGGAAACGGAACAGGAAGTAACCAATCATGTGGAAGGAGACTTGCTCAGTATACTCCGTCACTGAGCAGGATGAGCACGACGGATAAAGAGTCTATATATACGGAGGAACTAGATAGCTTGTAGATAGTTCCGCAGTATGCAATCCACAACTTGTATTCACGGTATCCTAGTGTTACATTGAGACATCTTGGTGTGCACTTCTTAGCTGCACCGATCCATTATCTAGAAGTTTGCCTTCAACGGGTATCCCTTTCAGAGGTTCTGGACAGGGGATCGTCACACTTTGTGACTTGCTAAATGACAGTCAGGACATGTCAAGATGGGTCTACGGGGAAAGATAGTATCATTGGGTGGCTTGACGTAGTGGGTTAATATCCAACACTGATAGATTAAACTGGACAAATCGATCTGCAAACGGTAATCCCGGGTTACTTTGAAATAATATACAGACTCTGTGGCTTGCTTACTATGGTCAGAAACCTCTCCTTGCTCTTTCTTCAACACCTTGCAACAGTCGCTTGAATGCCCTCATGTCACCTTCCTTCGTCTCCTTTGCCCGGTTGAGCTCAGGGTCTTCCTCGTCATCATCAATATCCTCTTCTAACACGTCGAGGCGCCCGTAAATCCTGGCGAATTCGAGTGTCCCGGTGAAATCCGCTTCCAACCATGGGATGGGTAATATGCCACTTCCGAAGCATGTATACCTCTGAGCCGTCAGTTGGCAGCTCATCTCGTCCGCCAAGCTAAGGCATCTTTCGCCACCATCTCTATGTTGCATACGAAACTGAACAAGTCTGGATAATCCAAGTCGTATCCGGTCAAACACAACTTCCCAAGTGCCCGAGAAGATGTAGGTCTTCGACTCTTCTTCAAAGTTGAATGCGTCTGGCACGCGCTTCCAATCACGAGCTGGAATTCCCCACTCCAGACACTCCAAGTCGTCAAAATGCAGGTATGACACAATGATACATCGGTTAAGGCAAAGTGTTTCTAGTCTGGTCTGGGCAAGGACCCAGTCGAACTGATCGTGGCGACCAATGACATACTCTCCCAAGCTCAGGCTCTTGAGGCTTGGGAAATGCAGCCCTTTCCTGTCAAAATACCCCGGGGTAACCCCCCAGTTCTCCTGGAAAGATAGGTGGAGTGACGTGAGCCTGTTGGCAAAACAAAAAAGGAGTTCCCTTTGAAGCCAGGGCTCAAACTGGTGACGATCCGGATAGTAAATGTCGTGGTCGGGGCTATGCTCGGTGTACTCGTGGGTAACCAAAAGGCGGAGCTCGGTGATTTTTTCAACAATAGAGCGGAAATCGTCTGCTTCAGAAACCCATCAAAGCTCTTGTTTTGCAGGTTCTCAATGATGAGAGACGTCATCGTGCTGATACCACGGTTGATTGAGTCGTTGGCATCGGCAAGGGCTTTTCGTTGTTGAATTACTTTAAACACGGCCTCTATGGTTTGTATTCGTGTACAGAATTTCTCCACGCCTTCATTATCAAAGGATCTCATGTCATCTTGGTCATTCTCGCCCTGGCAGCCTTCCGAGAACTGCGGTTAATAGCCCGGAGGTTAGGCAGTTTGACGATGGAATTGATAGCAGAGACAAAGTCTTCCTAATATCCATTTTCTCACAGGCTCCATACAGCGTAGTCGCGGTACAGTCGAGAGCTGTCGTATCCAAGGGGACACACGCTGTATATCTCGGCTTCACGAGCAGCATCCTGCACGATGGTGGTGCTCACAAGCTCCTTCCACTTTCTAAACTCCTTGTCGTCGCTGATATGCATGAGAGCAATGATCCAGAAAACGTATTTTGTCGCAAGGGTGTTTCATTGGCGGCAGACTAGGCGGGCGTTGCGAAGACTTTCTGGTCGAATAGCTGATCCAAGGCGGCGGACATGCCAATGAGGTTCTTCTTTTCGAATGCAGTCAAGGATGGGTCCAGGACCTCTGTGAGAATGACGCTGATACCCATGGGTGAGAGACCCTGTTACAGTGATGATGCTCAAGACTCGAGAAAGAAGACAAGGAGAGGTTTGCTTTATTTATCAGGCATGATGTCCAGGCAGAAACGGGAATTGTGGGGTTTTAATCAGGCAAATGCCAACAGACTCCGTTGCCCCACAATATGCTCCATGCTAGGTAGTCTGCTTCTGTAGCCTCTCACGTGTGCCTTTGTCTACCCCCTATTTCCCCTAGCTGTACAAATAAATCTCAGGGAATCACCTCCTCCTAGCCCCCTCAACCACATACCCCCCCTTTCCCCTCCGCCCCGTACTCATCTCAACCCTGTCACCAACTCCATTGTTATACGAAACCATAGGCACTATATCCTCCACTATCCTCTCCTTCCACCTCCCATACCTCTGCCTCTCCCCCATTAGTCTCTGAAGCCACTCCACCACGGACCGAATTACATTCCCCATCTCCCCCGTCCACCACAGCCCCAAGAAAATAACACAAACCGTCACCGGTATGGCAGTCGCCCAGTAAGCCCACTGCCCCAGCTCCATATCCCTCACATCAGAAGAGTTCATCCCAAAAATACTCGCGATCGAGCTCAGTGGCAGGAAGATGATGGTAACAATAGTAAAAGCGTAAATCGCGCGCTCTTGCCTGTCACGGGTGGTGTCAAGTTTGTTCCTGTTGAACTCCTCCAGATGTGAAGCATGACTGCGCAGCTCGTTGAACTCCTTGTCACGCCGATCGAGGAAATTCATGATTTCTTCGATTAGTAACTGCCTGTACCCGTGCGCGCTGGCCTTTGAGTCAGCAGCTGGGAGGTGGTGGTAGGCATACACCCCACGTTGATGCGCCGCGTGGGAGGCAGGAGCAGGAGCAAATGGATTTGCGGCGGACGACCGAGGAGGAGGCGGCTGCACCTTCCAGCTCCGGGTGGAGCTCTGGGACATAGCGTCAAAGATGGACCGCTGCCAGGCCACTGTCCACTGCACGATGGACATCTCCTGCTTGAGCCTGCCGAGCTTGTATTCGTGGGCGCGGCTTGAGGATTTGGTCGTGATGTCGGACTCAATGGTGTCGAGGTAGGAGGAGTAGGTTTCGCTGATGTCGGGGAGGGCTGGGGTGACATCTTGGAGGAGGCTCATGCTCAGCAGGGAGAAGAGATCCATGGGGAGGAGGACTGATCTGTCGAAGAGGGGGCGTTCCCAGGAGTTGGCAACGGATTGGATCATTTCTTCTACGCCTTGGCGGATGGAGGAGAGGCCGGAGTCCATGAGGAATTCGGATCGTGTTTTGCTTTTGGGGAAGAGGGCGAGGCCGAGGAGGATATGGATCCAGGCATCGACGAGAAGCCAGGGGGTGTGAACTTTGTTTAGGTCGGTTGGGGAGGCGGAGCTAAACGTCTCGTTGAAAGAGTAGAATTCAGCGACTTGGCGGTCGAGGGTTTTTATCACTTCGGTTCGCTGGCGGGAAAGCTTTTCCAAGTGTAATACGCGCCTTGCTTTGTTCATTTCCCTGAAGAGAGGATCTGAAGGATCGTCAAGGTCGTCGAATGTAGGATGCTTTATATACATTAGCCATCTGATTATTTCAGGTCAAAGTCCTTCGGATCATCAGAAACGTACCTCTATCAGGCTCAGAACAATACCCCAGAACCTATCGACAGTGGGAACTTCCAAGTCAAACGGGAAGAAGAATTTGAAGACGAGATCTGCTTTGTTGAAGAAGCTGACTCGGCTCTCGTACATCTTCCATTCTGAGGGCGGTACGTCGTCTTTACCGATTCTTCCCTCCTCCTCAAGCAGCCTATACACCTCGCCGCGTGTCGACTGTCGCAACTCGCTGTAGGCTTTGCGGTCCTGACGAGCAGTTTTGTTGAGCAGGTACTCGTCTACCTGCGTAAAGTAGTTCTTCAAAACATCATAATTAATCCCACTTGTGGTCGTGCTGGCCACGCCATCCAAGCAAGTAAATACGGAAAATGAAGAGGCGGGTTTTGGCTCTGTAGCTTCCTTGCCCTTTTGTGGAAGAGCAATTCGGACTGTCTTTTTCTGGCCCACGCTGTCAGGCTCCTTGAAAGCTGAAGGCGCAACCTCTTTCTCGCGGTTCTCCTGTTTGAGAGACGTAAGGGCCGCGGGAGATGGTAAGGCTGGCTTGTACCTGGTCCATGTCAGTTTTGTTTCGCCCAGTACCTTAGTCATGGCATAAAATGGCAAACATACCCAATCTGGATTTCAAGCAGGACCCCGGTGCGGGAACGAGCGGCCAGTTTGGATATCCACGGCCAATCATCAGGCTTGACAGGTTTTTTATAGTAGAAAAAGCTGAGAGCACGAGGCCAAAACTCTAGGAAATGCGCCATGAAAGACTAGACATCTTGAGTCAGTATGCACCTTCCAACTTCTATCCAATAGAGCCACTGACATACAAACCAGCTTCCGCATTCCTCGATCGGTAGTGCCCAGACGATATTGCTCTGATATCGGATGAAAACCTTTAGCGGCGGTTTGAGCATAGATATCTCTTGGGATGTCTTGGTGACCTTATGGATGAGGTTGCCGCAGAGCGCATCGATTGGCATCCGACCGCATGTAAGAAGAAGAGCTTGATGAAATCTATGTTAACCAGCTTCATGAATTGCTGTGAGGGGGAAGCGCGACCTACAGTTGTCTAGAACAATACACCAGAGTTGTGATATGTGAAAGCATAGCTCGGTGGGTGCTCCCTTGAGCTGACGTACAGCTTGCTGCATATCGCGGTCTTTGGTAGCTCGCGAAAACTGAGCCTGCAGTAGCGTTTGAACAGGGAAACTGTTAGGGGTTTCGGCGGCGAGAAGCCCAGAGTACTTCTCAAGGGAAAAGTAGGGCAGGCAGGTCCAAGTGATGGTGCGATTTGCAAAGCTTTGTTCCTTGAGGCTGGGGTCAAAGGGAAGAGGCAACTGGAGGAACTTTGGCTCCATGTGTCTCACATAAGAGCCATTTGAGGTTTGTATTTGCTTGATTCCTTGACGTTTAACGCGTGCGATCAAATCCGATACAGCCTGCCGTTCGTTTCTGCTCAAGCCTACCAAGCGGGTTGCTTGGGTCTATATTTAATGAGTTCAGACAAATGTTAGCGATGGCTAGGAAGGAAAGAAGGTGGATGGTGCGACGCACAGTGAAACTGTCAAAGTCCATGGACTTTTGAGTGAAGTGAATCCATCGATACACGGGTTGGTGTTGTATCCGCTCTCCTGGAGTAATGACCAACTGCACCCCATGTTGTCCGCCTATCATACCATCGCCAACATACCCCGACTCGAGTACTTGATAAGCAGTTCCAGTGAGACGTTCTGCCACTTCAGCTGTGGAATCATGATCTGCTGTATCAAGAGAGTCGTCATCGGAAAGTTTAGCCGTATCTCCCAGGGAATCTTTTGGAGCACTTGGAGGCACGAAGGAATAAGGACCAGTAGCGACGGGATCCCTTGTAGGCCCAAATTCCAATGCAGCGTCAGTCTCCCATAAGAGATCCAAATCCTCGTCAAATTTCTCGTCCTCTCTTTCATCACGAGTCCTGTTTCGCATGGGCCTCTTGTAGTCCCAGCCGGCTTCCTCATCGCTTGCGTCATCATATCTCCTCCTGTTAATGATGACTTCCGCTTTTCGCCGTTCCTGGAGATATTCCGGGGCGCGGACATACTCAATGGATGATCGTTTGGGATGAGTTGGTGCTAAGACGGGGGATGAGGGTGAAAATACTGGCGAATGTACAGGTGAAAATGCTGGGGAAACCGACGAGTACTCACGCCTATCACGGTAGCGAGCTGGTGATGTATACCGTGTATGTGCCACTGTGCGGTGTGTCCTCCGGCTTGATGGCCTCGTGTAGTTGGTATAGGCGGGGTCTGGGCGATAGTGGGTTGAGGGAGCCGGCGGGGGCGGATTCCGCCCATAACCAGGGTAGGCAGATAGAGGTAATGGCGGTGCTCTGCCTGAGTAATAGTCATACTCTGCTGGGAACCGGACGTGATTGGACTTTGTGTCATCTGCTTCGTAAGGATTGGTTGAATGTCGAGCTGGGGGTGGTGGGTTATAGTGCCGAGGTGGAGGCGGAGGTTCTGCCTCGACCCTGTTTGCATACATCTTCTCGTCGAAGAATGGTATCCATCCTTTGCTAATAAATTATGGGCATAAAGATGATGCTCGGCGAGCAGTGAGAGACCTAAAAGGGTGGCGTTGAGATAAGCGCGTCACTCAGCCGCGGAGAACTGGTGTGTCTGGTCAACAGCAGCACAGCACCTAAAATACACTAAGCCCATAACGGAAGTCGATGTAACGTTGATCGGTAATCACTCAGGGGCTCAGGGGTTAGGGTTCAATACCGTGGCGAAGAGAAGCGGTGTTATGGTGGAGTCCGAATCAATACTTCGGTAGGTATGCGGAGCAAGTTCTTCTAGAAGCCCTTTGGCACATGGGTATGGAGAAAATATAATGATAATATCGCACTTGGTTGCACCCGCTGTACTATATCTTGAGCCGTCTTGGCCGAGATTGACTGCATGACAAGTTAGAAATCATGGAGCGGATGACAGACTGTCACAATCGTTGATGAAAGAACTAACGCACGGAGCGCAGGATGCTCCCAGCCAATCATTACGAACCAATCGGGAGTGGAGCGACGGGCTCGTC
>MU866493.1:0-22406 GCA_033296915.1 Triangularia setosa | reverse complement strand
AGCCAAATTTGCCAGGCGCGGCGCGAGGCGCAGCGCTATTCCGAAATAGGCGGTACCTGACAAGGGGGTTTTACTTTTGTACGTAACCATAGTACCAACGACACAGGCATGCTCGTAAAAACGAATTCGAAGGCCCCGACCCGCCGTATGTTGAGTGTCCGAAGCTGAGGAGGGGTGAGGTGGAGGGGCACAAGCCGATAGTGTTTTGCGATAAGATGGTCTTGATATCGTCCAAGCGTCCTGGGCTGCTGTGCGGGATAGAGACGGCGCGCATGATGGCGTGCTGCATGTGCCGCCAACATGCCCATTAATAAATAACGCGGAACGGCAGGTACAAGGTGGATAGGATGCACCGACCGGTACATGTTCGAGATAAGTCCAGTAGACCTATATCGGCCAGGACCCCGGAGTTTCTGGTTCGAGTAGGGAGGAGAGAGGGAGGGGAAAGGGTCAAGCCGATAAGGGTGTTCTCCAAAGATGATTCTGTTATAGGCGTGTCATTGCATGGGCTGGTGGCGTTTGGCGGTGCTGTCAGGTCGAATAGAGACGGGAAGGATGTGAATGCCTATCTCGAGAGTTCGTCTGAGATGATGACTTGAAGGAGCGGTCAAGAAAAGATCGGATGAATGTGGCAATAACGAGTGGCTGTTGCAGTGGTGACTTTGATGTGGAAGTCACGATGTGTGAATTCATGTACGTACTGCGGCTCATGCAGCTGCAAGCTGTGTACTTCCCAACTAAAGAAGTTTGAATATCGACTCTCAGGCTGTGCTCCTTGAACCTGAAATCCGAATGAAACGGAAAGGTTCCGCCGGCATTGATCAACAGCCTACACCTACCTGAACAGGGCTACATGCCAACATCATCACTCTATGTAGTGGCCGTCATTATGGCCAATGTTTCAGGTGCAGCACATGGATACAAATACGATCCGTGCGAAGCTGATGTCAATGATGAACAAAACCGGCAACAAAACTCGATACGGCCCACGCTGGACATGTGTGGTGGTGTGCAGACGATCGCCAGTCACCAGCTTTGCACCCCTGAGGATCATCATGGACGAGACGGCTGCTTCCGGGCCCCCACAAGAACGTAATCTTCTTGTTGACGTTGATTCAACATTGCCAGATGTTTATCCATAGTTTTCCCTTCCTCCGCCCCGCCATCCTGCCTCGGCCCCTTGACGCTCAGAGATCGCTGCCGCCGTTGCCGCCTAAGCGCTCTTGCAGCCCCTCGTCAAGCTGAATGATTCCCGTCACTAAAAATGAGCTTGTTGTCTCACCGTGATCTGACATTCACCTTCCACCTCAGGCAACGCGGCATGGAGACGGACAAGTCGTTAGACTCGCTCCGTTAGGCGGCCCAGGCTCAGCTTGGCTGACCGTGCCCGATTGGTGCCATTTATGCCCAGACCATCTGCTGCAGGCACTTCTCAACTTGGAAGATTGTGGGCCTCTAGGAACTCGGCAAAAAGCAATACTGGCATGTTGAGAACGACGTTCTTTGTGTAAACCTGCATACCCGCCTAGGAACGGCACTCAAGGGAGCAGGCAAAGCAGCAACCCGCGTGTGTTCACAGACCTCTTCCAGGGGACGAAAAGAGGGTTTGAGGAGGAAGCGGAATGCGGGCGATGGTCGGACCGTTCACCGTTCTGCTTGACGTTGAATGGGAAGTAAGTGGCAGAGACATGTCCTGCTCACCGCACACTGCATACAGCATACATGTGCGGCAAGACCAGTGTCGCATTACTGCGGAATCTTGCTGGGCAGTAGAGACATGAAGATAAACAACAAAACTCATCAAAGAAAAACGGAAGAAGGTGACGACGATGTTTGCAACGACGAGATGGCAGAATGCGCGCTCCAACCCCTGATCCCAACCCCTGCCAGATCGGGGGGTTAATTGAGCACAACCCCGCAAAATCATAAACTGTCTCTAGATCGCCAACGCCTTCGATTCTTGAGAAGCAATACCTGAACCATCCATCAACACAGAGTGCAGATGAAAAGGCAAACCAAGGGCAACGAGAAACGGATTCGACGAGCTAGAACCGCCGGTGCCATGATGCATTGTTGCGGCTCGCTCTCAGCCCCATGCCGCTATCGACATCCGGGCTCCTCACCGCACTCGATCATCACGACGGTGGGCCGGCAGCACGCCACTATGCCTGCTTCTCATGTGGTGTGGTGGTGGCGAGTTCCTGCCTCCTTTCCATATTACAACTGTCATTTTTTCTTCTCTTTTTTTCTTTCTTTTTTTTTTTCTTCCTGTGTGACCATCTGGCCGTTTTCCCGTTTGTCGGCCGGGATATGGACATGCGGTCAGCAGCCGGACAGTCCGCCCGCAGCGGTTCTCGTCGCCTGCCACCAATACCGTGGGACACGCCAGATCTGAGAAGCCACAGCAGGCTCATCTGGAAGGACAGGGGATTAATAAGTTTACATACGTGTCGACGATGACGAAGAATGTTCCGAAGCTGAAATTAACGACTAGTGGCATTGCAAGCTTCCTTTTTGTTTTTTTGCGCAGCACACAGGCGTTGGTCTATATGCTAATGCATGTACTGTCCATCCATACATGGTGCGTACATACATGATGCAGGACCGTGCCAGCAGCAGCCGAACCACATGGCTTATAACCAGGGACGAAAGGGCCGTTTTACGGAGCCAACGAAAACCAGGTAAATGAGTACTCTGCTTCGACAGGATCTAAGTAAGGTATGGATGCTATATGGTTGAGCGGCATGGAGTGGTATTGCAGTTAGAGGGCACAACATATGTAAGTAATATGTGCGTCTCACCGACGGGAAAGGCGATCGCGACAGGCCAACAGAACTTGGGATCAGTGGCATTTTTATACGTGCCTGTGACTTGAGAAGAGATGCTGTAGTAAATGTGTGGGGGTTGTGGGTAATAAACGCAGGGCATTTACCATAGTATATGAGCGTCGGCTATTGCAGAAAATGTACAGCGTCTGTCCTGGTTTATCCAAGGACCGCCAGGGTCCGAAACCACGACAGCTCTTGACATTCAGACGTTCCTGAAGGGGGCAAGGAGATCTCGTCAAGGCACAACTGCAACCCTCCAACTTTGTTAATTGATGGGCTTCCATTTTCACCGAAGGCCGGTGATAAATCACCCTAATCCCTTTTCCCTCTAGGCCAACACCAAAGGTGGGGCTCCACATTCTCCCACGATTACATAGTAGCGATTGCACAGGGGCACCTGATGCCTTTTTCTGGCTGCTAGTTGTTGATCTGTCACACTCCCGTCTTTCACAGAAGGTCACTTTATCCCGTCAGCTATCGGTCCCGACGGGAATCTCTCTTTCCATTTTTCAAAGGAATGCTGCTCCGTTTCACTCTGCTAGGCAGAAAACATTCCAATCCTGTCCCGATCAGAACCGCCGGCCTGGTGCCTCGCTGGATCTGCGAAGTGCTGGCAGGCACTTGGAAATTGGTCCAATGGGGTCAAACCGACGGCATCCTGGTCGACTTGGTCAAACCTGGTCAAGTCGCAGGCTAGCCATCCCAACCCCTGGGTACCTGCTCCCCCGGTGCCCCTCTCCAGGTTGGTCGCCCATATGTCCTTCATTGAAAATGCCTCTTGGCCTGCCGGTCCTGTCCCTTGGCGGGAGTGTCCACATGCGCCATGGTGGGCTCTTTTATTAATCTCGCCTCCAGACGGACCTGGTTTACACGGCTCGTCCCTTGCTTGACCTTGTCCAACCCTGACCTGACCGGCCCCATGAAGACCTCGTTTCTTCCTCGGAGGTGATATCGTCTCTTCTGAAGAACAAATCCTTCCTCTTCGTCTTATTCTCTTCTCCTTTTCTTCCCCACCGCTTCTCCTTGTCGCTTGCTGTTGGCTACCAGGCTGTCTGAGGCGGTGTCGGCTACTCCATCGACACTGCTGCTTTTGGTTCGTTTGGAATAAACGCCCTTGTAGCGATCGCTTCCAGGTTCGAGCTGGTACCGGGGAGCAGAGACGAAGAAAACAGAACCGGACCCCTTCGCCAATCGTTTCCTGTCCTCAAACAAACAAGAAGAACGAATTGCCTTTTCTTTTCACGATGCGTCATCTTTAATGCTTAATACCTTGCGATTGTCTCGACTGTCTGTGGTTCGAATACGACAATCACACGAACAACCTCGCTCGTTATCATTCTCGACGGCAAGATGGAGGGATATTTGAGTGTGCCCCCTGATAGGGGCACCATCATTGGGAGAGCGCTGTGGAAGGTGTGTTTGGAAGGATATTGCTAGAAACATGGGAAAGTTGACAGTTATACTGACGAGCCTGCGTTACCAGCCTCGATATATGGTGGTGGGTGGCCCCCATCGGGATCAGACGCCCAGTATCATGCGCGCGCCGTCCAACAGGAGCTCGGCCCCCAGGGAGCTGTTCAAAGTGCCATCCGAGGGCATTTTCCTGTCCATCTACAAGTCAAAAGTAAGTGTGCTTCCGAAGAAGCCATGGGCGACCAATATAAGGGCGGCGTGACCTGACATTTCGGGGTTGATAGGACGACCAAGAACCGTCGCAGCAGTACTCAATCAACAGCATCACCGACTGCCAGGTGCAGATGATGGCTCACCGGAAACAGGGACCTGTCCTCCCGACTCTGGTGATTAACATCATTCCAGACCCGATAGCGGATAAGCTGCGGAAGCGACGCTCAAGTCGTACGGCCGGCTTCACATCCAACAAGGACACAGGACCGACACAGCTGTTGTTCCGCGCGGTAGATGAGCAGCAGCAGCAGCAACACCAGCCCAGGCACAATCTCCAGGACTGGTCACGCTTCATTCAGCAGCTCATCCAGCCAAACATACCAGGCAGAGCGCCCCTGAGCCCCGTCACTCCTGCTTCGCCAACCTTTGTCAATCCCTTTGCCCGTCCACGGGAATTAAGTGACAGCCAAAGGCCAGGCAGTGGGAACGCTGGACCGCGACCCGGATTCACAAGGGTTCATACGACACACTCGGGACGCGACCGCCCCGTGACCTTCTCGGATTCGCCGAGTCTCCGATCCAAGCGAAGTGATCTTTCGTCGGCCACAAGCTCGATCCAGGCACATCACATGGTTTTCCAGAATTACACCACCATGCTCCCCACCGACCTCCCGTCACCGGCCACTACCATTGGCGAATATCAGGGCGAGTTCATCGAGGGGTGGACATCGGCACAGGGGAGGTCCTCGGCTCTTAGTTCGCCAGTGAGGGAACGGGGGAGTGTCAGCTCGGGGCCCACACCGCTTGCGCCTATTATGGACACTGGCACATCACCTCCAGGACCGCGAGAGACTATTCTGGACCGTGCTTTCCAAATGCGCCGTATTCCCGGCTCAGAACGCGAGGTTCCTGGTGAGGAGAAACTGACCTCACTGGCCCGGTTCGATGCGCTTATGCGAGATATGGATGACAAGAGGAAGCAGCGGGAAGCTGAGGGTGCAAGACAGAAAGCACAGACAGCAGCCGCGGCGTCAGCGTCGGTTTCGGCTTTGAATGAACAATCTGGGTTGAAAAGTGCTTGGGATTTGGACAACTCCTCGGAATATGACGATGATGACGACGATGACGATAGCGATGGGCCGTTTGACGAGGCGGACTTGGATGATGACCGGTTTTCATCTCACCCAACGTCAACTCGGCGGGCTCTAGATTACATTTCCGGACGACCAGATCTACGAAACCGACCTCACCCGCCACCACGAACTCACTCGATCAAAACCCCGCTCAGCTACAACCATGAAGCCCTGATGGCACTGTCATCGAATAGCGGCATTCGCCCCCAGACAGGCTACTCTGGCAACCGAACGAGGCCGGGCATGGCTCAAAGAACACACTCCCAACCACAGCTGGCGACCATCATTACCTCTTCATCAACGGCCGCGGCCGAGGATTCCCTTTCCAACCTCGCCCCCGCCTCGCCCCCGCCTTTGCAACGAAGCCAGACAGAGAAGCGGCAATCCAACTCCAGCGCTAAGCGCCTGAGCTTCAGCGAGTTCACCAAGCGTTTGAGCAGCACGAGCAGTCTGCTGCTGGTCCAGACCAACGCAAGTAACACCAGCAGCCGGGGGAGCAACAGCGACACGGCTGAGCCTCCTATGCCGCAATCACCACCTCAAATTCTTCACCATCTCCATCCTCGGGCTGCCCCACCGGCGCCCCTGCCACCACAATCACCGACCTCGATGAGCGAGCGTGATCGCTGCGGATGGCGTGGTAGCGTCGGAGTTTTCGGAGCTGGTGAGGGCGGGTTTCTCTAACTGCAATTGCCGATAACTGCCGGCTTAGGAAGCCTTGTGGAATATCGAGAAAAATCGAATGATGCGGTGCTGCAATGCTCGGATGAGAAACAGCATCGGACGATCACACGATGTTTTATAAAGGTGGAACCCGGCAGAGATGTCTCTTTTGAGATGGGGGTCCAGATTGCCTAGTTCCCCGGTGTTCTGGGATCCACTGTGTGCGAAGGAGAGGGCCGTTGTTGCATATCCACCCCTGTGGATGTCGTTGTTCTGGCTGTCATTGTCATTTGGGAATAGCGCTCCTATTCCGGCCCCTGCCATCTGTATCATCTGGTTTTTACTTTGGACGTTCTGGACCCTTTTCATGCTCTTTCATACCAACGGCGTTTCTCCGTTAATTTCACGCATTTCACCGACCCCCAGCATCGCCGGCTTGCATACGACCGTACGATGACGAGTCATGAGGGACAACAAACCTCCGCACCTTTGGCGTTTTAATACTTTAACTGCGATGACGTCTTCTTATTTCTCAAGAAGAGGAGAGGTCGATGAGAAAAAGAGGAGGAATGCACTACATATGTTTCGGAGTTTTCACTTTACTGGTTCTGACTATTCTCTGTACAAATGATTCCCATTTACGACTTTTGCTTTTTCCTTCTTTCTTTGGGATTCATTATACCCTTTTCTTCGGACCTCTTCTCGGAACTATGAGATGAATGAAATGAGATGAGAATTTTTTTCTTTTTCTTTTCGGTTTTGAAACCAACTTGAGACTTTGGATGGAACGGACTTGGGTTTTTGATGGTGTATGTAATAACCCATTCTTCTGGCTGTAGTTGTTAAAGAGGGTGGAGGGGAGAGCGCTAGATATTCTGCGGTGTTGTAGTTGTAGCATACATTACTAGCATAGCATGGCATATAGCAAGCGGTATTGCGTATATTATTACATGTATATATTTTTTGCATTGCATTGCAAGACTATTCCTGGGTTGTGATTGTGGTCGGTTGCATAGTCGATAAGTGAGCACCATTTTTCATCACCTGCTTGATTGAGAGTGATAAGAAATTGTGGTGTAACTCTTTTGAAACGCAGAGAGAGGGACAGAAATATGAGATGATGAAAGGTATACTGGGGAGATATGTAAAATCTGGTGACACCTGTTTGCGATCTCGATCTCTCACTCATTTTGGGTTTGGGTTACCACTTCTTCGACTTAGACCTACCTCCCCAAGCAAGAGACAGGGAGCTCTTTTAGTACTTTCTATCAACATTCTCATTCACGTTAAGAGATCTTATACCAATAAAAATGATAATAATAAAAATAATAAAAATAATAAAAATAAGCATCTAACCTGTCGTCGTGGCTGCCATCATCATCAAGTACATTCCGTCATGGAACGTGAGAACGTTCGCCAGACCAATCGGACGCAGTGAGTGAGGCACCAACTGGTCAGCGGATGACGGCTGCTATCCCGCAGAACGCACGGCGGTTTTTGGACCCACTCGATCACGAGGGTCGAGCTGCTCGGAGTTTCCGGTGCTCTCAGAACGACACGGGCGACAGAAAACAAAGGAGTTATGAGGTGCGCCTAAAGGTTTAAATCATTTTGTTCCAGGACATTATATTTTACTTTGGCACTCATTTAGTTACAATCCAAGGTAGCTTACCTTGCTGAGTTCTGACCACATACAGGGCGGCATGGAATGCCTGTTAGTATAAACCCTACGTCCTCCCTTTTAAAGACGGTAAACATCACTCTCCGCCCTCTGGAAATTACAAGAGCCGGTACAATCTTGAAACGGAGCTCTTGTATTATCAGAAGGCTTGGAACTAGCCTCTCCATCTTTTACATCGGACCTATAAAGGCGTGGTCCCCAAAGCTACAAGTCCCACACTAACAATTATCAAGCTCCAAAGCAGACGGTGACGGCACGTCAGCAAGCATTTGGGTTCCCTCAGCCAGCAGCCCGCGCTACCTTATCTTAGCTCCGACGACCCGTCACCTCAAAGCAATACGGCATAGAAAGAAGCTTTCAAACGCACGTCTGGCCGTGCTCATCAACTCAATAATCCCCGCCGTCCATTGCACTTGCTTACCTTCACTCTCCCTTTCCCCCATATATCCCTCCCTTGATCAAACCATTCACGCCATTCCGCGAGGACAGCAACTCAGTCCCGCGGATCCCCAACATCGGTCGTCGTGGCAGACCAGCAACCCCCAACCCGACAAACTCCCAACCATTCGTCAGCCACCTCCACCACCACCGCCCGTACTCCCGTTTCTCCCTTGCTACAGCCCACCACCACTGCGAGTCCTCGACAGGCCACGACGATAGCATCGTTGCTGCAGCCCGCTCCGCAGCCTCGGTCGGCTGGAACCACCGCCGCTTCTCCTCCCGACCTGACGACGACGCATCAGATATTAGGAAGGAGGCAGCGGGGCGAGGAGTCTGAGGACCTGCCTTCTCAAGACGAAGACGCCACCGCCGACACTCCCATTTACCGTTCCTCGCAACAGCATCCCCATCGACAACGACCGAGTAAGAGATTGCGTACTGCTGGAGGAAGTGACGAAGAGGAAGAAGGAACCAAAGAAGATATGAGAACCGACTACCTCGACAACGACAACCCCCACCTGCCCTCATCATCATCCTACAGAGCCGGCTGGACCTCTTCTTCGAACGGCTCAAGTTCCAGACAACGCATCAAGACCGAAAACGGAAACAACAATAACGAAGATATGTACTCATCGGTCCACCTCCGAGGCGGCGCCCCACCGCCAGATTACTTTGGTCACAACCGCGAGGAAATCACCCGGATTCTTATCCAGGCCCTCGATGACCTGGGCTACTCCTCCGCAGCCCAGATCGTTAGTCAACAGTCGGGGTATGAAGTCGAATCACCAGATGTAGCGGCCTTTCGGGCGGCGGTGTTAGAAGGTAAATGGGACAGGGCGGAGCAGCTTCTTTGGGGGGCAGCGGGGCGGGGGCTGGTTCTAGCCCCCGGGGCAGACAGGAACGCAATGAGGTTTAGGCTTAGGCAGCAAAAATACTTGGAGTTGCTGGAGCGGCGGGAGACGTCTAAGGCATTGGTGGTGCTGAGGGGGGAGCTGACGCCGCTTTGCAAGGATTCGCCGTCGAATATCCTGAGCAGTTTGAGTAGATACCTGATGTGTCAGGATGCGGATGAGTTGAGGAGTAAGGCTGGGTGGGATGGGGCTGGGGGTTTGAGTAGGAGGCGGTTGTTGAGCCAGTTGTCGGGTAGGTTTTTTTCTTTCTTTTTTTTCTTCTTTTTTTCTTCTCCCCCCCCCCCCCCTATGACGTGAGAAATGGGGAGGAAAAGATGCTGACGTGTGTGAGGAACAGAATGCATATCGCCCTCGGTGATGCTCCCCGAGCGGAGGCTCGCCGTGCTTCTAGAGACTGTAAAAGCCAACCAAATAGAAAAATGCCTCTACCACACGACAACAGACCCCCCGTCTCTCTACTCGGATCACATGTGCGAGCGCTCTCGTTTTCCGACGGAGGTCATGCTCGAGCTGGATAAGCAGCAGGGAGAGGTGTGGCAGATCAAATTCTCGCCCAGCGGCGACCGCCTCGCTACGTGCGGCAGTGCCAAGGGGATTTGCATTTGGGACACGCGGACGTTTAATCTTGTGCGCGTGGTCAATGGGCACGACACTGGAGTGTCGAATATCGCGTGGAGCCCAGACGACTCTATGCTCGTGAGCTGTAGCATGGACGGGCAGGCAAAAGTGTGGAACTCACACACCGGGGAGCTGGTGAAGGCGCTGGAGAAGTTTGGGGAGCCGGTCAGTAGCGCCGTCTGGCTGCCGGACGGGCAGAGCTTCATCACCGGCTCGCTGGATAAGCACAAGTCGCTGTGCCAGTGGGACCTGTCCGGGAACTTGCTGTACACGTGGACAAGGCATCACCGGACGGAGGACCTGGCGCTGTCGCCGGACGGGCGCTGGCTGGTGGCCATGGACGACCAGTGCGCGCTGCATGTTTACAATGTACCCACGAGGGAGCACGACTGGGACGTGTACTTGGAAAGCCGGCTCACGAGCGTGAGTGTCAGCCAAGATTCGCGGTGGATGCTTGTGAATACTGTCGATGACGAGGCCCAGCTTTACGAGATTGAAACTAGAGAAATGGTCCAAAAGTACAAGGGCCACAGCGGCGGGAACATGATCATTCGGGCCGGGTTCGGCGGGGGCGCGAGCGAGAACTTTGTGATTTCGGGGAGCGAGGACGGGAACGTGTATATCTGGCACAAGACGACGGGAACGCTGGTGCACAAAGGGGAGGGGGCGCACAGTCCGAGGGTCAACTCGGTGAGTTGGAACCCGAGGGATCCGGGGATGTATGCTACTTGTGGTGATGAGGGAAAGGTGAAGGTGTAGGTCTCTCCCTTTTTCCCTCCTTTTTTTCTTCTTTTTCCTAACAATTACTGATACGAGATTGTACAGATGGGCGAGCCCTGAACGCGCGAGGAATTGGGCCTATACTAAGACGCAACCACATTTACAACAGCAACAGGGACAGGGACAGGGGCATGGGCAGGGGCAGAGGTCGACAACTAATGGGACTTCCTCCTCCAGAGGGGCGGGGGCGTCTAATGGCTGGGGTGGGGGTGGGGGTGCTGCTGGTGGGGGGGTTGTTAGGAGTTTTCAAGATGGGGAAAATGATGAGGAGGAGGAAGATGACGAGGAAGGAGGGGATGGAGAGGAAGGTGGGGGCGGCGGTGGTGATGAGGGTGACGATGAGGAGCCTTAGGAGGCGGCTCAAGAAGCAACATCTCTTGGGCTGGAGGCTGCTGGCTGGCGGAGGGATGTGCAGATGCTCAAAGACTAGCTGATGGAAGAGATTCAGAGGGTGTGTGGGGACTGAGGGAGGAATTTGCGCGGGGTCGATGGGGTGATGGGAGTGGTGAGAGGGATGGTCAGGAAGAGGGTGGTAATCAGGAGGGGGATGGTGATCGGGAAGAGGAAGGTAGCGGTAGCGATACCACTCCCGTCCTTACGGCTCAGCAGGGAGCGGATCCTCATGCGGCTCAGGTATTGGCCGAGATTGCTGCTTGGCGAATCATCAGTACCTAGGAGGTACAAAGAGAAGGGCTATGGTGAGGTTGCGAGTACGTGAGAAGGACTTTGCCGGGCGGGATCATGAAGGCGAGGATCAAGAGGGGCATGCTTAGAACGGGCGGCTGAGTAGGATGGATGTCTTTTTGCTGTTTCAAGCGTTGCTTTTTTTTTTTTTTTTGGTGAAATTTGTTACCGCTCTCTGGCTCCTGGCGAATTTGAATATGTCGGATATCATTGGGAAGACCGGGGGTTCATGCATGCATCATGGCTTTTACTTATGTTGAACGTTTTTGCTATTTCATGGCTTTTGGGTTTGAGAGGGAGGTGCGGGTGGGTACAAGATGCAGCGGAAGACAGAAGAAACAAATTTCAACACAGCGATGAATTAGGGGCTATGAAACAGAAGGGATTCTATTCCGAGATCAACAAACAGGATTTTCTGGCTGTTTCAGTGAAGTTTGTCGTTTGTGGATGTGGATATTTGCTGTGAGGCTGGCTTTTCGTGTTGTGTTTGTGAAGTGGCATCCGAGCTTGACTAAGGTGAGCATTTCTCTGGGTGTTGAGTTTCCGTAACTGGGGTATCTTCCGTGGACCCCCAAAGCATGGCCGCTCGCCCGCCCGTTTGTAAGAGTAGAATAATGAACAGGTCCTGTTGTTCGTTTACATCATAGAAGAGTTGAATACTACTGTATAAAAGATCAAGGTTTCAGAGACGCAGGCCAGGCCGGGAACCTCAACAGCCACAAGAACCTACGGCTTTCGAAAGAGCCGCTGCAACTGTCGGCCAGTGGGTCAGCCAAAACCAGATCCAAGGAGGGGGGCCGGGCATGCCGTCGTCTTTGAGGAAGCCCTTGGCAAGGAGAACAAGGAGAGGATAGATCTCGGAACCAACGGCTACTGAGAAAAGTCTCGAGCTGGCTTATGGATTCAGGTCGTTTATTGGAGTATGGCCTAGCGAGAAAACTAGAATTGGAAAAGCCTGAAGAGGGAGTAGACGAGGAGGGAGAGAAGAGGAGGAACAGGAGGAATAGGAAGAAGGGGCGGCTGAAACCAAAGTCGAAGACGATCAGTCGTCAAGGCCTTCCACAAGGCCTTTCTCTTATCTTGCAACTCTCTGGAAGGCTTTTAACACTTTATCTTTCCTTATACTTTCCGATATAGGTTTTTCACCCGGCCTACACGGCACGGTTTTCCTATGTAAATAGCAACAGAAGGTCCGGCGCACTCTTAAAAAAGGGTAGAACGGTGTAGGAATAATAATAATAATAATAATAATAATATTTATTGGGTGAGATTGGGGTGATGTGTGTTGAATGTGGTGGTAAAGGGGTAATGTAGTAATGTGGTAATATGTTGATATGTCAATGTGTTTACATGACACATAGTGTGAAGGGACAACTCAGCAAAGCAAGCCGGTTATCACAGACAGATGCCACACTGAAGAAATGCTGCTCGCCATAGCTGAGTTGGGACGTTTGTCAACCTCAGCATCGAGCAAGAAAATAATATTCCCAAATACTAACAAACATCCCAAATCTCAGGTTGAATTGAGCCAGCTTTTCAACAACGCAGTAGCCAACAAGCAACCATACTCCTACTTATATGTTGAAACCATCCTTGAAAATTATTGGCTGCCCTAGACAGAAACGAAAGAGAAAACATAATTACAACAGTACAATGTAGTCCACGGTAGACTGTGTGTATCATCGCTCCAGCTTTAACTGCAGCTAAACAACCAAGAAGGAGAGAAGAGCCACTGTCGTGATGCTGTCTTGTCCCATATGTGCATAATAACATACTTAAACCGGTTTCGTCCATCACAAGCAGCCGACGAAAGAAGGGCCGCTGCTCTGACCAAAAACACTAACACGAGACCTTCCCCTGTGCTTTTTTGTCATGCATGGCAAGTTGCCATCTCTCCCTCGTACAGTCACCTTCAAAAGATAAGTCTAGTAACTAAAATCTTTTTTTTTTTTTTTTTTAGCATATTTCCCCACCAGGGGTAACGCAAGCAAACAAACAAACATGATAACACAGTACTGCAACAAGACAGCGAGCGAGGAGGGCAAAAGGTATGTATAGTTGAGCAAGAGGCGAACATTCTGACAGTGCATATATGTAAGGTGAGTTGAGGGGGGAGGAGGTATGCGGAATTATTGTCAAGCACAAGTGAGGAAGAACAAGAGCGAGCAAAACAGAGACAAGAAATTCTGAGTAGTAGCAATTTAGAGGAAACATGGCAACGAAAAGAAGAAAGAACACAACACCCACCAACCAAGCCCCTTTCGCTGTCCGGATTCGCTTCCCATCCCTTCCTACCGTCCAACCTGATCCCCCAACCCCCATGTGTCCCAAAGCCAACACCCTTCGCCCCCCCCCCCCCTGAAATCCGACCGCTTCCCCGTCCAGGCACCGCAGTTCCAACAAATGTATTTTAATTCCTCCGAAACAAATGAGTGTCTTGGATCTTTTGTTCAAATAGGTATCAACCTTGTAGAAACACGCAACAGAAAGAAAGCAAACAGATCAAGCGCAAAGAAAACGCAGAAAAATGTTGAAGGGGGAAAAGTGAACTTGTAAACACACAGAAACGAACAAGCCGAAAGACCAGCAACGATGCCAGTCTTGAAGCCATGTCACATATACCCTGTACGCGCCTCGCTATGCACGCCCCTTGCCCACCATTGCAGACCTGTCCTGTATATTCCCGTATGCCCGAACCTCAAAACCATGGTGTATTCGAACTTCAAACAAAACCCGGAGGAAAGCCGTGCGTTGTATCCGAGGTGTAGTTATTCCGGTGCCTTGATTTCATCTGATGGATTCGAACTCCTGTGTGCCGAAAATTTGAGAGACATAGAATAGAGAGGTCGGTACCGCCTGCTGTGTGTTTGTCGGTTCTGAAAAAACTCCATCCCGGTGACGCCCTGTAAGTGTGGCATTGTTCTTTTGTCTTTCCATCCCGTTGCAACTTTTTAACCCACCGCCGCCGCCGCCGCCGCCGCCACCGCCAACCGCACGAACCCAGTAATAGTAACCCCCCTCCAAAGTACAACCTTCCGAAAAGCCCAGCCTAGACCCCTAAAAAACAAGTGTTGAAGGTTCCCGGGACTCCAGCGCCAATCTTAGTCCTCCTTATCCCTAGGCGGGAGACTTGTTGGGAGGCGCCGAGCCGCCGTTCTGACGAGCATCCTGGTTGCTGACCGAGAGGTTGCCAATTCCGGACGAGAGGAAAGCAAAGGGATCGCTCTCGTTTTGTCCATAAAAGTTGTTGCCAGGACCAGCAGAGGCGGGCCCATTGCCGGCGGATTGGAAGGCGGCCTCAGCAGCACGGCTATCGAAAGGGCCAGCGGAGTGCGATCCGGGAGCGGGTCCAAAGTGTGTGTTCAACGGGGGGTAAGGGGCAGCGCCGCCACCAATACCAGAGGGCAGAGCATAGGTGCTCTGGGGGCCACCAAAGTGCTGGCCATATCCGGCGCCAGAGCCGAAGCCGCCAGGGCCAGCAAACGAGCCAGGACCGGGGGCAGAACCGATCGAGCCATGTCCCATGTTGTACGATGACCCAGCATCCATGGGGGAAGGATACCCGGAGTCAGCGACGACTGCGGCAGTAGCGCGGCCGGCACCGCACCTGAGGCAGTTCTGATTCTTCGCGAAGTTGTGGTAACCGCAAGCCTCATTGCCGCACTTCCAGTCGCCCGCCCGGAAGGGAACGACACCAGAGCCACCCATGCGGCCACCGCCATGTCCACCACCGTGTCCGTGGTGGCCCATGTGATGAGGGGGAGGGCCCATCATGGTCGGGGGACCATAGCCATATCCGTAACCCATCTCGCCAGTAGGACCGCTGCTAACGGCGGGGAATGAGCAACGGAAGCAAGCCGTACGTCTTTGGAAATTCGAGAAACCGCATGACGGGCAGGTCCAGTCGCCAGGGCGAGGCCTGTTCTTGCTGGGTGGGAAAGGCATGAGAATGTCGGCGGCCTTGTCAAGAACACGACTGGAGCTGGGAGAGACTTCGATGGCCTTTTCATTCAATGCACGGCCGTTCATGCACAGACTTTCGGCAGCCTTTGTTTTTTTTTTTTCAGTTAGAGCGAATCAACAAAGACATAGCGCAGTATAGTGGGTCACAAGGGGAATGGGCCACTGGGCGGTGTAGGTGATGCTGGAAGCTCCATAGAAAAGAAGCGGTGACTTACCTCCTCGTGGGAAGAGAAAACGGCGAAGCCACTGCCGGTGGGCTTGTGCTGCTCAGGGGTACGCAGAGTCCAGAAGGCAATAGGACGACCACCAAATTGAGTAAACCAACTTTCCAGCTCGCTTTGCGTAGTGTCGTGGGGCAGGCCCGACATGTGGAGGACCTTGCTGCGCTCCGAGAGGAAAGCCCGGACATCGGTACGGGCATCCATGGGCTGGCTGAGGACACCGGGGTGCTCGTGGGCCGGCTGGGACTTCCTAATCAGACCCCTAAGCACACGAGTGAGAGTCACGGCCTCATCCATGGCACGGCGAGGGGAGGCAGGGGCCAGGGCCTGCAGGTGGAAGGGGAGGTTGTGCTTGATCGGGGCACTGGTCTGCACAGGCTCGACTTCCAAGGCCGCACAAATGTTGGCCAGAGACGAGGGGCCAAATGGAAGGGACTCGGGGTGGTGCTGCTGCCATCTTTGGTATTCGGTACGGAGCTCGAATGTGCGAGAGTGTTGAAGATACGGAGGCAGCACGACCGATTTGTCACGGGCCTCACGGGGAAGCTGCACACGCAGGTCCCAAGCTTCCAGCGTGACGAAAACGAAGTCGAGGTTGTTCGAGGTCAGGTACTCGGAGGCAAAAGCGTCGAAGCGGTTGATGGCATCCCGGAAAGTGCCCGCATTCCGAACATGTTCCCATGTGAGAGTGGTTAGGCTCGCTAGCAAACAAGATCGTCAGTCAGCAAGCTGAAGATGGGCCGAGAGTGGAATTGAGCATCAAGAGAGCCCGGGCAAGCATAGCAGATGGGCAAGGGAGATCGCAACTCACTGCAGAGGGGAGTGATGGGGGTGTTGACGGGCTTGACGAGCACACTTTCGCGATGGAGCTGATTCGCAAGAGCAATGGGTTAGAACATGACCAAACTTGATGGATTTTTTTTTTTTTTTTCCTCAGGGGCTGTTGGGTTGGATACGGCCCTACCTCGTCAAGATTGTTGGCGTCAAGCAGAATCCAGCCGAGTTCGATGACCTCGGCCGAGTCCTTGGTAACATAGACACCATGCTCGTCGCAAGTAGTGGCTACGTGAATGACCACATATCGGTCGGTCTTGAACGGGGGGGTTTGTTGAGGAGTAGCCATGTCTCCGAGGACAGGCAGCGTGGTCGAGCTTGGAACTCGAGCACTGCGATCAAAACAAATCCGTGAGGGAGGTGGCTGGGAAACCTAAACTCTAATAAGGTAAAAGATTAACTCGTGATTCTGACAGCGAGGCACCTTAGACTTTTGCGGCTGCCGATGTCGTGGATTGCAAGCTCAAGAGAGCAGAGCGAACGAACGGGCGGTGGCTTTTTCAATGACCTTGGTCCGCGACCAGCAGAAGATGGTTGCCGAGTCCCAGCGACCCACCCTGCACCCACTCAGCAGGGGGCAGCGCTGGGACGCTCGACGCTGGCACTGCCAACTGATGGATGCGTGCGCACCTACAGCACAGCAACTAGACTGACCTCGGATATTTTTACCTGGGAACTTGGCGGCGAGAGAACGAATGGTCTCTGTACCTGCACCTCAGGGACTCGTCTCCCTCGAGATTCTCTCACAAGCCGAGGAGGTAGGTTGGGGAAGGAAGACGGGAGCGGGAAGAGGGGGAAGAAAGACGTTGGAGATGGACCACTGGGCAGCAGAGCTGACGCGCACGCCCCAGGGAGGATTCAGAATGGGCGGGAAAAGATAGGGAGAATAGGGGACCGAAAAGTGCACGCTATCCGTACCTAGAGATTCATCCCAGTCATCCATCCCCCAAGTCCACCTGTTATTATGGAGCCCAAAGAACCAGGCAAGGAGACTCTGACCGCTTCCAACAAATTGTACCTTGAGAATGTCAATGCCAATTGTCAGTTCGATCGACGCTCCGTTCCGACAATGTGAACAAGAGGGGACAGCACCCTGAGAACAGTAACAGCCTCCTGTTAGGTGTTGTCCAGTGGTCCCTATCGGACAGTTCTCAAGGTGCTGGATGGATCGCGCCGGGCCGGAGCTCTTTCACTAGTGACCCGTGCTGCCGAAAAACCCAGGAATGAATCCGACTTCTATCCAGGCAGGCGGACCACGAGTTATATAGGGCTTTGAGAAGGAAGTATTCCGCCCCAATTTTCAATTCTCAGAGTTTGAAACTCTCATGGTCCCATGGAAGCTTCTCTGGAGCTGCCCCACATGGTTCCATGTCAAGACAATGGGTAGGCCAAACTTAACTGGAAATCGGTGCAAGACGGTCTGTTACGTCCTGATTTCATCGACGGCCCCATCAACACCTGCGACGGTCATGTATTTTTCTTTTTATTTACACCACTTTCGACCCCTTTCATGTCTTCGAGTTGGAGCCATCGTATTTCTGCGGCACCCCCCTCCCCCCCAAATGAAACCTCAAGCTACCAGCTGCCACACCTCGTGATGGTGTTGCGATTGATGGTCATGGGCGCGATACGCGCCATCGGCCTTCTCTCCCTTTTGCCGCAGTTCTGAGGAGCAGTGACGTACCATATTGGAGTCACATGGTCTGGACTTTAGCGATATCAAATTTGTTACCTGTCTCTTTTTTCGGCACATCATCTGTTGAAGCACAGCCCCGAAACATCGGAACATTTCAATCTGAGGCATCTTCTGATGACGACGGTGACGGCGGTTTATCATATTTGCTACCCTTGTCAAACCTTCCTGCAGCAACGGTTCAGGGGTGGGGGAAGCTTCTACAGCTTCCCCGGCTGCGGCCCCCTTTCAACCTGCCGACTTAGGCGAGCCGTCATCTCGTTCCGAACCCACACCCCCGGCACCGGCTGCTCCACTTGTTCGGGATCGCACCTCCTCGCTACGCCCGCCGAGCCGGGATTTGAGTTCGGTTCGTGGACACCTTCGGTTAACGCCGCAACAGGCCATTTCAACCTGAAACTGTCAGGTACCTACCTACCTAGAGCAAGTGCTTGCCGGAGACGCTACCACAAGCAATGCCAAAGTCAGCACCACTCCGTGACTGCCTACGTAGGTAGCATACCCAGTATGGTCTCTCCTTCCCGAGCTCTGTCAAAGCACTCCAAGATGGAAGGTGTTGCTGGGAGGGCGAGAGGGGTTTGTCTTTGGTCAAAGTCAGAGACAGACCTTTTCCAGTTTCTACATCATCTTCAAGCCCAACATACATCATCAGCCTTGTCCTACCGCAACACCTCCAGCAGAGCTCACTCAACATGTCAGGCTCAGGTTTCGATGGCACGGCGGTCTTCGCGCTGGCGTCGTCGTTTTTCTGCCCTCCTCTCGCCGTAGCCTTGTTAGCAGGATGCGGGACTGATGTGTGCATCAACATCTGCCTATGTTTGCTTGGGTACGTAACTTGGCTCTGATCCAGGAACGACTGACCGATGTCTGACGCCGACCAACTCAGCATGGTCCCAGGATATATTCACGCTTGGTACCTCGTATATGTGTATCTGGACAACAAGAAACTCTCGAAGCAACCTGAAGGCGGGCGGCCATTTGTGTACAGCGACAAGCTTCAGCAAATCAGCGCCACAAACCGGAGTACCGCAAGCCTTCCAACCCCAAGGACTTTCACGGAAGCGGTAACACCCCATCGGCGTAATCCTGCGGTACAGCAGATGCTGGCCCAAGAGCAGAAGCCGGTGCCAAATACAAAGCCTGATACGGAGAAAACGTTGACATCGGAGCCGAAGCCGACGACGTCTGCAAGGCCAACTCCGGTTTTGACGTCTGGCCCTTCTTCAGAGCTAGCTACGGGACAGGAAGCAACTCAAGCTCCGCCTTCGATGCCAGCCCCGACGCCGTCATTTCTTCCAATCCTCGACAACCCTGACGAACATTCCCCAAATACGAAAGAACAGGCCCTTCCTTCAAAGGGATAAGGGGCCACTATCAATGACAAAGAGATTGGTTGGATTCGTGGTGCCTGTATGGCGATACAGTGTTGAAGAGTCAAGAGAGGGAATGGTTGAGAGTTGCCTGGGGCGAACCTAAATATTCTTCTGGGTATCTGGTTAGAGAGCATGGCTAATCAGAAACTATTTGACTATCTCTTCCTGAACTGCGTGATGTCGCTCAGCAATGAGTTCAAGAAGGTGTGGTTGGGCTAGATGGACCCTGTTTCCCGAAAGCTTGGGCCAACAACCCCCTTCAACCCCGCTTAATGGTGCATGCTTCAACTGCAGTCAACCTCGACCATAGACCTTTGAACGACAGCCACGACTGCTTGCATAGAACGCAGCCTGTTGTCATCCAATGGCAGCAGCTACGAACTCTGCGCGCTCCCAGGTTGATGTTTTTGCCCAGCCAGTGAGCTCTTTGGATTTTAATCGATCGAATCAAGTGGTCGGGGCGACCCAAGGACCAGACGCAATCTTTGTACACGTTGAGGGCTGACAGCGAATGTTTCTTTTCCAATCCCATTCTCGTGCCGTCCCATCCCCGTCTCCGTCCGCGTCCACGACTCCTCGGGCTTCCCTACATTCACGACCACGTCTCTCTCCCTGTTCTTTGCTGCAAGCACCATCGTTTCGTCGCCCAAGCTGCTACCACGGCACCTGCATGGTGCAGCCCTTACCCGTTCCATTCATCCTGAGTCTGTCCTGCTCCGCACAGAATCCGGGTTTGCTGCATCGAGGGCCATGTCTATATACAACACGCCACATGTCCCTCGCCCCGTCGTGGGCTCTGAAGATGCAGGGGAATATCTGATAGACACTTCCTCTCCTGCTCGGGATCCTGAGCCACCACAGCCTCCACCACCTCCCCCTCCTTTGCCTTCATCATCATCCTCCGAGGAAACACCCGATCAGTCAGCAAAGTCCAGACGAAGGTCCTTTCCCTTCTCATTCGCCCCTGGGTTTCTCTTTCACTCTAGTAGCACTTCCTCCTCCACGTCCCTCGCCCCGTCCACGGCTGAGGGCAAGCCGATTCCGCTGGGAGACACCACGACCGGGAACCGCACGTCAGCCTTGCAGAAGCTGAACAGCACCTACCCGTCCATCAGCGACCCCCGTCACCGCTACGCCAAGAGCACGGGTGCGCAGAGCAGCACGTACTCGCAGCCGGTTATCGTGCGGACGTACAGCGGGCACTCGCCGGCGTCACAAGCCGCGGGTTCGCAGTCGTCGTCCCGATACTACCACCGTCGACAGCCCAGTCACAGTAGAAGGGGGGTGGAGAGGCGGGTTCCTTTGTCTACTACTAGTAGCCAACAACCTACTACCAGCAGCTCCAACCTTGATATCACCACCATCACCACCACCACCACCACGCAGACAATAACAGCAACAACAAAACAGTCTTTTAATAACAGCAATACCGAAAACGATGTCCAGGGGGGGATAACAACATCAACAACAACGATAGCCATGCCTCACCAACTTCCCAAAAAGCCCTCCTCCACCTCCTCCTCCTCCAAGCCAAGATCTTCCTTCCCGATCCCGTTGCCTTGGCCATGGGGGACACGATATCACCCTTCTCCTTCGTCTCCGCAAGAGGAGGTGAAGCTGCCGCCGCTAGAGGCATTTTCTTTCAAGTCTTTTATCAATGATGCCACGGTGGCGGCAGGTGGGTCAACAGCGGAACAAAATGACATCTCGGCGGATCTGGACAGGATAGCCGAAATTTGCGCGCGGAGCCGGTACTCGCTGTCGAATCAGTACGAGGTTCACGTTGCGCCTCATGGGTCGGGGGCGAGTTTTGTTGGTGCTTCTCCTCCGACAACAACAACAACAACAACAACAACAGCCCAACAAAGGAGGGGGAGGGTGCTGCAGCCTGATGTTGGGGGGGAGGAACAACAGAGTGGACGACGACAACGTGGGAATAATGCTGTTGGTGCAACCGCGAGGCGGAAATCGGTAGCGTATGGGACCCTGGAGACGATTATGAGTAGTAGTCGGAGTTGTTCGGAGGAGGGTGATGGGGAAACAAAAAAGAAGAAGGGGGCGAGGGAGATGGCTGATGAGGTTAGGGGGCGGACGGGGGGGAGGAGGAACAAGGCAGGATCGGGGACTGTGACATCATCGGGACAACAGCAGGAGGGGGAGGGCAGTAGCAGTAAAAAGAAGAAGCTGGAGAGGAAAAGATCAGCAAGTTTTGCTAATGCGATTATGGATTCGAGTTCAGGGAGCGGTTTGAGAGAGGACGGCGGCAGCAGCGGCGGCGGGGGGTTGTTGTTGCTGAGTGAGATTGCGCTGCCGAGGGTGAGCGGGAGTCACTTGGGGGTTAGGACTACTTCTAGTGGGCATTTGGAGCAGCAGCAGACAAGGGCAGAACCACCACCGCGGCAGCAACGGCTGTATGTGGAAGAGCTACCACACGAGGAACAACAGAACTACTACTACACCTATCACAATCAAACCCCGAGAACGTCAAGCAGTGCTTTGTTTGGGGGGTGGATACCATGGCAGACACCACCACCACCGTCCTCGTCAACATCACAAGGAAGGAGAAACTCGAGGAATGCAGAGGGGAGGTTGAGGGAGTTGCTCAAGACACCGTCGGAGGCTAGAAGATGAAGAATCACGGCTAATAACGAAAGGTTATGACGAAGCGAATACATACCAAACAGGAATAGAAGAGGAACAAGGAAACGGAAATGTTCTGCTTTATGGGCTGCTTACATGAGGGAAAAACAGGGGAATGATTTTGAACAAACTGTGCTTGCAAAGTTGAGGGCTTCTACATATGGATGGGATTTAACGGGCGGGTCGACAAGGTTACGCCAGGGTTGGAGAATTGACTGAATAAAGAGCTGGATCATTTTTTATTTTTCTGTTTACTAACTCTGGGGGGGGGGGGGGGGGGGGGGGGGGGGGGGGGGGGGTGGGGGGGGGGGGGGGGG
>MU866492.1:0-22444 GCA_033296915.1 Triangularia setosa | reverse complement strand
CTGGCCAGCTTGAATTGAGAACGCCTTAACTTGAATTGAATTGAATTGACTTGACTTGACTTTGACTTGAAAAACTTGAATTGTTAGGAACGCTGTCAAAGCCTCAATGTACAGCTATGCCAGAAGTTCATTCTTGAGTCTGAGTCCAGGCCCGATCAACTCCAAGATCTTCTCGAGGGAAGCGGTGGCGGTAAGAACGTTGTAGTAGACCACACGCATCAATCTGCTGACCTGGGCGGCGTCCTTGGACCACGTACGCTTTCCGTAAAGCTCGTCTGGAAATGACGATGACTGCAAACAAGATTAGTTTATGATACAAGTATGGAAAGCTGGGGATACTGATGGCTCTCTTACTTCAGCGTACACTCTGCGACCCAAATTTTATCGTCAGCCCAGGCTGATGTAAACAAAACAGGGAAAGAGAGAACAAACCAAGACAAGAAGCAAAGTTGTTGTACGCCGTCGCCATCTCCTCGGAAAGCATCACACACCTCTTCGTCTGCCTCTCAGCCGCCGCGAAAGGCTTGTCGAACCCCCCAACAGGATCCTCCCGGTATTTGATGTTAACCCTCTCGACAAAGTTTGATGCGGTTTCATATCGCGCGATGATGGCTTTGAAGTTGCCCGTAACCTTCTAAATCTTGCTAAGCCCAACGGAGGCGAGGTTGAGACTGTTGTAGACGGGATCGGGCGCCCGAGAAGCTCTGAGTCTGCAAGATGGTTTCCGATGTCAATAAAAAAATCTGATGAATGACGAACCAAGACTGGAAGGAAAGGGAACTTGTCACCCTGGCGCCCGGCAAGCCAGTTGTGGCGCTCGCCATAGATGTTGTCCTCCCTATGTCAAATTTGTCAGCATAACCAATCGGCTTTAACTCACTCCCTTGAGAGTAATCGGAGCACCAGGACGAAGGAAACCTACAGTGCAGTCTGAGTGGAATGCGTGTTGATGGCTGCCATGTTTGCTTGTATCGTAAAATTGCAAGTCCATGGTAGTCAAGTTGGGGATTGGAGGCAAACTGAGAAGCCAACAGGGTAGGCTTTATCTCAGGACAATATTGGGTTTACTTTTATCTCTGTACGTGGGAGCAAACCATAGCATGGCTGGTGGGTCTATAAGGGTGCTCCGGAAGGTGAGTGAACGGATGCTTCTATTCACTACCCTCAATGCTTGATCCTGAATTCTTAGCCCCTGATATTGGTTGAACAAAGGGCATGGCCCTACTCGTTTCTGAGCCGTACATTATATCTAGCAACCAATTAAGAAAGCGAAGACCGTGGACTCCGTGGGTGTTTTTGGGACAAACATTTATCAATCCCAACGCTATGCCAGTATGATCAACCAAGCAGTTGCCATCAGTTTGTTGGCTTTGCTGCCTTGAATGGTACTTTGTTCTTAACAACAAACAGTCTCCTAGATCCCTACCATTCGTTCACTGTGACGAACTCTCAATCGGAACCTCTGAAAGGGATATTCGGTTGAAGGCTGCTTCTGAATAACGGTTCGGTGTAGCCAAAAGGTGCACAACAAAGATGGATCAATTGTCTCCGTCCCAATAAATTGAGTTTGTATTGTGTTGTTGCTTACTGCGGAACTATCTAATATCTGATACTTCCTCCGTATATATAATCCGTAGATCACACACAATCAGTCGTGGTGATCCTCTCCTATTGGTTACGAACAATTGGACAAGAGTGTTCTGCGCCCCACTCTGTGTCGGGTTCTTGACATGATCGCTATGTAGTCGAGGGCCATTCGTATCCCGCCGCAACGACCCCGGCATTCTTCACTTTTGTCTGGTAGTTTTCTATGGATTTTATTTCTGAAAAGAAGTGCAAAATGAGCTTTGACGCAAGGATTTTTCACGTATCATGTATATTGCAAAAATAGACAAAACTTGACTCCTCCGGGAAGGCTCGAACTTCCAACCTCCTGATTAACAGTCAGACGCGCTAGCCAATTGCGCCACAGAGGATCTGTTATGTGGGGTTCAGACTAACCCTCATAACGAGATTTCTTCGCACCCCCTTGATGATGCTCAACGCCAACTCCCAGTCATCAATTTCTTTTCCTCAAGTCTCACGAGCTTCATTCCTAGCAACAATCACTTCATTTCCGTCAAATTTCACATGAATTTTTCTTGCAGCCCTCTCTATCTCTTCTTTTGGTCCCAGTCCTCCACCAGCTTCGCTACGACACTGCTGGCCAAGAGCGAGGAGAGGGGCGATGGCAGAGTCCTTGTAATCAAAAAACATTTCGCCGTAGTCAGACCCTGCCTCGTTTCGGACTGACATCCGCATTCTGGCCTGTCCCATGATCGTCACAGTCAGGAATATGGTTGCGACGAGAAGCTCAACGGCCAAAAAGGTAAGCCATGGCCAAGTGATGTGAACAAAAGATTCCTGCTTCCACGCCCGGCCTGTGATGTTGAAAGCATCGTTGGAGAGTCTGATTTCTTGATCGGTTGTCCGCAGTCTGGTAGGGCTGTCAGCCAAGTCGACGCACAGGAACAGCTAGGTAGCATATGAAACCAACCTGTAGGAGATACTCGTCGCGATATTGTTGAAGAGGTTAGACATCGTCGCGATGCGCGAAGTAGTGTTGACGATATTGTGTTGGCTGTACAGGACTATCTGGAACAGAGTTTTGATGAAGTCCCCCCGCGCGACAATGCCTCGGCTCGGCGAGTCCCATGGCTCAAAGTACGTCTCTCGTGCCGAGCCCATCATGTAATTCTTCATCTCGGACGCTATAAACTCCATAGCTCGGTAGTTTGCGCTGAAGCCACCCGCGGGAATCGACGAGTTTGGAGGGCTTTCAAGATGGAGGGTGATATTCCACTTCGAAGATGGGCTATGCCGGCAGCCGCTGGGTATGCCAACAATGGAGGTGCAGTTCATGTCGAGAAAAAAGCCCGAGTCTTCGGGTATTGGCTGCGAGGTAGTGGCAATGATCTCGTTGCTGTGTATGCCGTTTTCAACGGTGGTATTATAGGACTGGACGCACAGATGGAATAGAAACTCAAGCGCCTCGTGCCGAAATTCGTGTACTGCGCTGGCTACGTTGGATCCGTTAGCCATATCTGTGAGTTGCAGTCGGTTCTCCTCATCCTTCGGGATGGGGTAAGTGTAGATCTCCACCAGAGATGCTATGCGCGTCGTCATGAGCCTTGGGTTATTAACAAATCCAATGGTCTGGTTCCCCACTAGCATATCAGAAACAGCAGCCATTCGACTTTGATGAACCAGGTCAACATGAATACCGGGGAGTGAGGCATTCCATATAGTACGTCCAGGGTAGAAAGGGTCACCCATCATGACAACAGACCCGTTGTTTCTCACAACAGGCTCTTCTCCAGGCTCAGGGCCGGGCCACCTTTGAACGAGCAAATGCGAAGAAATATCAACCATCTCCACACAGACACCAAGCGAGTGAAAGATGTCGAAGGTGCAATTTCCGGTTGGACAGAGGGCCCCTGTAGGCGCCATTCGTGTGCTTCGGCTGCTTTTCCCGTCAGGAGAAACCGCTTCCAGCATCGCCGTGCGCGTTGCAAAGGTGACTTCGTCCCTGGGTGACATGATTGTGCGGACAGCCGGTATCTCTGCAAGCTCTGCCGCCACAACCTCTCTGACCGGATAGTTTATGGCTAGCTGTGTGATCGGAGACGTAACCACGCTCATAATAGTGAGAACAGCTCCAATCACAACGATATGCTTCCTGCGAAGTCGAAAGAGCAACACAAACGACCCCCACGGGCCCCTGCTCGCTTGGTCGAGGATGTGGAAGTCATAAAGTGGTCTTTCGTCCAAGAACCAGGTCCACTGAGCTTGACTTATTGCGATTGACACTGGGACCATGAATGCTGCTTTAGCAAAGGTGGTAAAGAAGGCGAGGAATGTGTTGAGCGAGATCTTGAGAGGCCAGTTTGGCAATTGCTGTTGGTCAAACCTGGAAAGAGTAATGATAATTGCGACGAAAGCAAGTAGACTGAGCAGGAGGCATATAATCTCAAGGAGCCATATCTTCCAAAGTGGTTTCGTCGAAGTACTATCTATAGCCTGAACGGAGTGGCCCAAGAGCCCGTGGCCCTTGATTTGTTGATTTGAGTCATGGGTGAAGGGGGGCTCCGGCCCTTCTCGCGATCGCTTGCTGCTCCAAGAGCCTTGGTTTTCCAGAGTGTCGATCCATTGCGTGGTGTTGTCGAAGTCCCTGACCACGGGGGTAGTATCATAGGGTTCTTGAGGCGACCCAGTGTATGGATATGTTATGGACCCATCGTCATATCCGTAGTGATATATGCGATTGTTGGTAGATCGCGCCATGGGAATGGTAGGTGAAAAAGGACTTGGGTTAAGTGAGGATCAGAACTTTCAACAAGTTTTTAGAATTTACAGGGGAGTCCACCCCGTCTTAAATCGAGCTTGCTTTGGCCGACATACAACTTCATTCAGGTGGACTGCATTGGGGGCTGCGGCTATGGCAATGCAGTGGAAGCGCTGCCCAATTCCATCTGGTCCAATGGGCTTCAGACTATCAGTTATCGAGGTTATTGTTGGAGACTGACTGCAGCCCGCAATACGGAGCCTTCCTTGTTGATGCCATAGACGAGTGAGGGTACGATATGATCTTTGAGCACCGTTGAGTTTGGTCCAATGAATTTATGGGGCAGGCCTGTTCAGCTGCACGGTTTCTATTTTGGTGGGATCACAACATGGCGCTAATGTTTTATTTGAAACTGTTCATCCCCTGAACCTGGAGCCTTGTTTGCGTAACGTTCAAATCCATGCGTGATTAAGGCAACGCATCAAAGATCCTCAATTGAACAATCAAGAAAGTACTCGGTTGTATCAGCAAGTTGGGCTTTCATGTCACTCAGGTACGCATAGCCAGCAAGCCAAGGATTCTTGAAGCGTCTCAAAGTCTAAATCTTCTCTCGAAGCATACCTACCTACCTATGTTCTTCCCCGTAAGGCCTTCTAACCAGCCTAAAGTACGGTTGTACGGAATTATTTGACTGTTACTCTTTGACCTCTTCTTCACCCAGAAACCCACCAGCCATGTAGCCCACCCCAATTCGCCGATAAACCGTATCTTGTCCGCCGTGCTCACCCAAAGCCGTGATAATGAGCAAGTAGTGCGTTCTAGGCTCCATGGGCACACTCTCCCTCTTTACTATTCGTCTGGCCCCCCCAACCACCGCTTTCCATTGTTCCCATTTGACATCATCCTGTGAATTACCGGAATCCAGTATAACATCAACACTTTCCCATGGCTCTCCGATAGGCTCCAGGACAAACGGCCGTGTCATCGCCCTCAACACAGCTGTCTCGTTTGCTGGACCTTGATCAGCCGAGTCCGGGAATGAAAACGGGTCAAGCACTGCTTCATTCCTCCAACCCACGCCCCCTAACGACAAATCCAGATAGTCTATTGCCCCATCATACGCGATTCAGCTCCAGCTAGGCAGGTTCTTCCCTTCCGTTTGCTTAACTTGTGAAAAGTCGACCCTGTTCAGCTTCGCTTCCTCAGTGCCACTTCTCCGCAACAGCGACCATGGCAGCAAACTTCATACATCATGGAAGATTACGTACCCGCCTTTGGCTTTCAAGTCGTTGATCATTCGCTGTTCGAGTTCAGCAATGGCAACCGGGCGATCAATGAGGCGCGTGAAGTTGAGGCGAGAGTATTGCCTATATAAATCCTCGAAGAATCGAATACGTTCACCTCGATCGGAATCTTTGTCGGACAGGGAGCTGGATAGTTTGGACGGAAAGGAGGGGTCACCGAGGAAAGAGGTGAGCTTGCTGCGTGTTTATTAGCCCAGGTGGTGATAGGGGTTCAAGGTGGGGCTTGCGACAGGGAAAAGTAAATAATCCGGGCGAAGTGGAGCCCTACAAAGGGGTTCAGGGGTAATATGTAAGAGCACAGACATACTTATCAATCTTGGTCAGAGTCTCACATCGCACTCCGCAGCCACATTCCCAGTACGTCTGCCAGTACGTGAAGTAAATCATCCTACACACCAACGCTCGTTCCTACAAGACCCAGCCTCTTTTACACAAGGTCCATTCAGTACATGCTCAAAGAAGTTGTCGATGAAGCGGCAGATGTAGAGGCCTCCATTGTACGAGCCATTCTGTGTTGAGACTGTGGAAGTTCCAGGCAGATGAAGAAACTGTCTTTCCTTTCTCGTTTTGAGAAATTTGTCTCTCTGTCCCCGCGCGCTATTTCCGGCGATGACACAGTAGGCTGCAATGAAGACGTCTTCCATTCTCTTGGCTTCCTTGTCAAAGCCGCCGTTGGGATCTTGGATATGCATATAGTCTATCCACAGATACTGAATTCCCAAAGCGCGAGTGGCAGCAATGGCGTCTCGGAAGGTATCGGGGAAGTCGGGTCTATGAACAGGAATGGCACTTTTGTGTTTGGCGAGGTTGTGAGGAAAGGTACAGAATGAATGGCCTTGACCCCATGGATGCGAGAGGACGATATATTTGACGGCCTCTGTAGCTTTTGTTTGGATGAGCTTTAGCATCGACTGGTCGCGGTTGAAGCGGACTGTCTGTACCTTGCTCCGATTGACATGATTACATGCTTCCCATCTTAACTTGCAGAAATCACACAACGCGCGCTTAAACTCGAGCTCTGCCAGATCATCTGTGATGTTAAATTGTGGCTCATAAAGGTTGTAGTTGGCGCAGGTTTCACAGAGCCGAGCTTGACTGAGCTGCGCTGGGTAGATTTCCGGGACGCGTAGCGGTAAGCCAAAAACAAGCTGTTGGGCGAACTTGTTGTCGAACGGGGAATTCTGTCCTTTCAAGCTACGCATGAAACCAGAAATGTCAAAGCGTCCAGTTAATAGCATCTTGGTGGGCACCTAGGTGAAAAAGCATGCTTACCATTGACTTGCACTTGTTAACTCATTGCTGTTGTCTTGTGATTTTAGAATCTACCTACAGCCTATATTGGTAATTCTCGGATATCCTGCGAAGTAAGAATGAGATCTTACATTTTGTAGCCGTCGTGAGTTAATAGCGAAATCTATACAGGTAAGGGCCTTTGTTACGAACCAACCATATAGCACGACCGGATGGAGACTGCAGCTGACCGTGTCTTCCAATCGAAGGAAGGGAACACGACTGCAGGGCTGCTGGGTCAGATAAGGCTCACTACTTGGCAAGGTGAGCCAGATCACCACGGGTCACTAGTGATCGGGAGTGATCCAGGTACGGGGTTACTTAGGGGTTCACGGTCTATATATACGGAGGAACTAGATAGCTTGTAGATAGTTCTGCAGTATGCAATGATTACAGTTTGTATTCACGGTATTGTCACGGCCCTGGCTCATGACATGTGGGTCTGCAGTGCAGGCCACGTGAGAGTCACGTGGGTGCTTTCACAGGTCCAAGTTTGGCCATGTCTAAAGCCCTGCTTGCAGCCTGACTTTGTTTACTTTCCTTTTTCCCTCTTCAACTTACTATTTAATCAAATTGGTCAGACTTATCGTAGCTTGCCTCGATTATCTACCTTTCCCGTGACAGGTATCTTGTGTTTACATTGAGACATCTTGTTGTGCACTGTTTAGCTGCACCGATCCATTATCTAGAAGTTCGTCTTCAACCGGTATCCCTTTCAGAGGTTCTGGACAAGGGATCGTCACAGTCATATAAAGCACTTACAGGCATCAAAATTAAATATCAGCTATTCTATCCTAGACTGTTGTTAAGAATTATAACTTTGGTAGGCCAGTTGGGTAGGTCCTGCCGAGTAAGTGGAAGCAACAACCTGAGAACTCTAGGGTTCCTTGGACTGCGCTGTACGACAGTGTGCAATGCCACTGAAGGAAGACAGGTATAGGAAACTGTGCCCTGTGAATAAGATGGTAGGCACTTAATAACAGAGGACTATGCTCTGGAAGAGAGTGTGAAAAACCAGTATATTAACCTTGACTTAATAGCTTGACTTGACAAGAGAGAAAACTGAATACTTCGAATATGCTGCAAGAGGAGCCTGTTATAGGCATCCAGTCCTCGTATTTGCTTCCTCCAATTCCTTCACTGCCGCAGTTTCCGTGGTTCCGGGCTATCGATGATGTCCGTGGTTTCCAAGGTCCCAGGTCACCGATGATGTCCGTGTTCTCCGAAGTTTCGGGTTCTTCATAATACCCGTAGTTTCCGGGACTCCGGGCCATTGACGGTGCCCGCTGTGAGGACTCGAAGACACAAACAAAAACATACTGTAAAATCCACAAATAAGTGCTGTATTTCAACAACTGTATTCATCGCTTACCCAGTAGCAGTGTAGGCACTGACTGTCACACGTCAACCACTCGCAGCCTGGATCACGGCCAACAATACAGTGAACTGAAAGCTCTGAGCCAGTCGTTGGGAAGTGAAATAAGCAACAGGTTACAGGCGGCAGCAGCAGAGGCATTATTGGCTCATGTATAATCAGAGCGATGTGCTGGACTTGGCAGATACCTAAGGTCATCACAAGCACGGACCACAGTGGGAGAGATAAATATATGAGCAGAAGAGCAGAGCAGTGGGATGAAAAGATTCCTCATCAAGAATCTTGAGGCCACTGTAGATTATTGAATTGAATTGAACCTATGTTGTTCCAAGCCCTGAACTCAAGCCCTTGTCACATTTACGTACTAGGGACCAAACGCCAGCGTCATTGTGTTTCATCTCATCAGGTAACCTTTTCTTTGTACTTACTTCCTATATCAGCATGACGAACTTCATATTAGCTGTGCTTATTGTAGTATGGCAGTCTCAGATATCATTAAGAACCTAACGTGCGTGATAAGCGAGTGAAACAGACAAGCGAGTGGAACACGCCTGACCGCACCCCACATCCTACATCTTCAACCACGAACTTCTCCGCAACAAACAATAGAACACTGTTCGTACGAAAGCAGGCTTTCTCTTACCACCGAAGCTCTTAAAAGGGACAGTATTCCGGGTCTTCGAGCTGCAGCAAGAGTCTACAGTGCTGATCCCGCAACACTAATGCGTCGACGCGATGGCAAACCTGTACGACGCGATATTCTAGCCAATTCGCGAAGAGTTACGGGTGTGGAAAAGAAAACAATTGTTCGATATATAATTTAGCTCTTTTCACGTGCATTCCATTCCCGGATTTCGTACATGGAAGATACGGCCAACCGATTGCTCCGCGAACGCGGCGCGCCGTCTGTTGGCGTACGATGGGCTCGCAACTTCGTCAAGCGCCAGCCAGAACTTCAGACGCGTTTGGCGCGTAGATGTGACTACCAGAGGGCCAAATGCGAAGATACAGAGGTTATTCGGGAGTGGTTTGCCCTTGTGTACAATATCAAGGTTAAATACGGCATTCTCGACGACGATTCGTACAACTTCGATGAAACGGGCTATATGATGGGTATTATCATCCCTACCATGGTAGTTACCACCTCGGATCGCCGCAGTAGGGTTCAACAGGCCCAGCTTGGTGGTCGTGAGTGGGCTACAGTTATCCAAGGGGTAAATACTCACGGTTGGGCTATCCCGCCATTCATCATCTTGGCTGTGCAATATCACCTCGCCAACTGGTAACAAGAGTGCAACCTTCCAGCCACCTGGCGCATTGAAACAACCGATAATGGCTGGACTACCAATGAGAAAGGCATAGATTGGATTCGACACTTTGATTTGCATACAGCATCTCGTACAAAAGGCAATTATCGGCTGTTAATTCTTGACGGCCACGAGAGTCACCACTCTGAGGACTACGAGACTTACAGCCAGAAACACAACATTATTACACTTTGTATGCCTTCGCACTACTCACAACTACTTCAGCCACTTGATGTTTGTTGTTTTGCACCATTGAAGAAGGCGCACAGCCGCCAGATTGAGTAGTTGATGCCGATGAACATCACACACATCAGCAAGTTGGAGTTTATCTGTGCGTTTAGAGAAGCGTTTTTTGCTTTGATCATAAAAAAGAATATGCAGAGAGGTTTGCCTGAGCCGGCTTTGGCCGTACAACCTAGAAAGGGTGATATCTAAGCTGGATGTGCGCATTCAGATTCCAACACCTCCACCCTCAAGTCCAGGCACGGCACTCCCTTGGGTTTCCCAAACACCACACAACTCTCGAGAAGCAGCCTCATGTAACGGTCTCAAGGTAGTATTTTGCAACTAGCTAGGCCACTCTACGAGTACACTGAACTTGAAGAAGAAAAGGAAAAGAGAAAGAGAAGGTTTGACAACATGAGCCTCTGATATGGCTGAGCGTGTTGGCCAGTGCGCGGTGATTGAAGGTTCTGGAGTAGTGGTCTGTGCGTTCTGGGAATAGCTTCATCAGGGTCGAGGGTTGCCGAGGTCCATGCCAGGGCTCAGCCCGTTACACCTCACAGTTAGAGCTTATTAAAACTCGAATCTCTAAACATCAAGGCAGCTCTCCAACCTCGATGTTGACTGCTGTGGATCGATTAACGAAAGGTACGATGCCTGTAATGCACGAGGTGACTCTTCTACGTATGGAGGTCTCTTCGCTACGCAAGGCCAATGAGGCCTATGTGATGGCACTGGCGCGCAGCGCCCCCGCACCATCACCATATGTAAACCACTGATCTGAGTCAAGCGGGCAAGCTTGACTCACCTGTAGCTTTTGATAGCAATCATAGTTGGTTTGGTGCGGTGGTCCTGCCTACCGTGACAGCCTAAGTAAGAGACGAAGAGCCTAAAAACACGTGTGCAGCTTGGAGGATCACCTACTTTACAAGAGGCATAGGATCTGGTTGACCAGAAGGCCGCGGGTAAGCAGGTAATCCAGGAAAACTAACAGAATGGCAATAGTGCGGGAGGGTTTCGTACGAAGATTCGGTGCTGTGACGTATGCAGCAAGCCTGGCTTGTCACAGAATGACCTGTGCCTGGGTTAGGGTCACCACCATTCTAGTGGTTCCCTCAAGTGGGTCAGCAACAGTATATCCGTAGCCTCAGGGAGCCATCATGCTATCTCTCCCCGTGCCACTTTGTAGTTAAATGCAAGACTGTAACATGGCCATAATTTACGCACGTGCAAGGAGGCTGCAGAATCATCTGATTCATCTGCTTCTGGTTCAGTTATTGTGGTTTCTTAGTGTTGTGGTGTACAATTGAGGATAATCGTGGTGGGGTAGGTAGAAAAGTGGTCGCTCGCTTATCACGCACCTTCTAGAGCTTTCCCCATTGTCTCCAGCCACGTAGTATGCAGCGTACTTGAGATAGGCACAATCACATAAATTCGGGCACCGGAATTTTAGATCGCAGAACAGCTGAAAAGAAGACTTGCATTCTTCAATTAAGTACCGACCGCAGGAAACCATTCCAGTTTAAGACTCGGGAACTAGTAGGCTATCTAATGGCATCCCTTGCACACATGTAAGGCCCCTTCTGCCATGCGCTGCCCTGTCTGCATGCTTCCCACTGCTAGCCGTCTACCATTCCTGTCCCCATGCCTAATAGTCACACTCCAGCTCTCCATATTCCGCACGACCTCCCCATCAGCAGGACGAATGGTAACCCTCCTGATACTTCTTGTCCGCGTGAGCCTCTCCCGCATGAAGGTCTTGATGCTGGACCTTCGTTCCCTGATCCGCTTGGAATATCTATCGCTTGTCGTCCATGGACTCCTCCAACGCTACCAGAACGTCGAACCAATGTTCTATCCTCGGTCCTGGTGCTCACAAGTGCATTTTCCTTGGTCACCGTACATGCTGCTAGTTAAGCTGTTCCTCAGTGAGACGGCACGCCTCCCTTAGATTGCTGGATAGAGTAAGGTCGCTGCCCAAGCTTAATTCACCCCAGGTCTCCTGGTGGTGCTCGAAGGTAACTTCTTTCAAGGGCTTGCTAACGGCATCTACTGGCAATGACCAGCTTGCAGCGAAGGGCACCCATAATGATATTGCCTGTGACGGTGGATCTGACTGGATCAAACTTTATTTTTGGATCTGAGGCTTGGCGCTGATATTATTGGCACCACTGTCTCGTGTGGATGTTGAGATTGGAGATAGGAAATAGAGATAATCTGTTAATTGGTTCCTCAGGAGTGCTTTGAGACTCGTTGGAGATGCTGAGGTTGATGATGAAGATGGCGACAATTGGTTGGAAGGGGAGAAGGAATTCCTGTTGTAAATTCGGGTATCTAGGTGGTAGGTATGTGTGACAAGGGCTGGAGTTCAGTGCTTGGAACAACATAGGTTCAATTCATTTCAATAATCTTCAGAGGCCTCAAGATCCTTGATGAGGAATCTTTTCGTCCCATTGCTCTGCTCATGTATTTATCTCTCTCAAAGTGGTCCGTGCTTGTGATGACCTTAGGTATCTGCCAAGTCCAGTACATCCCTCTGATTATACGTGAGCCAATAATGCCTCTGCTGCTGCCGCCTGTAACCTGTTGCTTGTTTCACCTTCCAACAACTGGCTCAGAACTCGCAGTTCACTGTGTTGTTGGTTGTGATCCAGGCCAGGGTGGTTGACGTGTGACAGTATGGAACAGAAGTTTTAACTCTGGTAATCTAAGGTAACAGCTAGTATTAGTCGAAGGTGGGGCCGCTGCTGAGGATTCTATCTTAAAAGCACAAGCCTCCTGAACAAAGAAAGACGGCAAGATAACTGATAAAGTGTTTTTGACCATTTAGATAAAGGGTCATGGGTTGCTTCAAGAAGCAACCGAGAAGCTGATAATCGACTTATAGGCGGAAAAGCAAGTTGTCTCTTGATTCGTACTCACTTACTCTAGGTCAATGGATGACACTTCCCCCGCATTTGGGGTTGGCAGACAGCCGATATATTGACCCTAATCCTTCATTGGGGCGGGCGATGATATAAACGCTCGCGCTGCGTCGGTTATTACTGTAAAGATCATGGCGGCAGGAGAGCCGCGTATGAGACTTGTGTACATATTTAAGACAGAACGAGTGAGCACCGAGAATCTTTGTTCTTGGGGCATCAAACCAAATTGTGGGTCGTCTCAAAGCTACCTATCTGGGTGCCAAATCAAGCCACAGAGGCCGCAATCAAGTGCCCTTCTGCAGCGCTCCTGGGTTTCTTGCTCGTTCAAGTGGTATTGGGCCATAGTAAGGAAGCGTTTGATTCTGCTGCCAATACCTCCACTGCTGACGTTCTTGCCGGCAGTGAGGTTGGGTTCAGGGTCAGCTGGGATACGGATGATGCAGGCGAAACTTTCTACCATCGGGGGCCACCCCAAATCTATTTGTCGAGGGCTACAAAAGGCGACCTTGAACACTACAGAAGAGATGGGGACTGTTTCAAAATTGCGATTGCAGGAGCAGAGAATAATAAAAAGTGGCTTCTTGTGCCCAGAGTTGGCGACGTAAGTGAACTCGAGCGAATCACACCATCTATCTATTATTTGTTGAAACAGGTGGTTGAGAACAGAGTGAACCGTTCCGTTGGCGACGCCACCAGGGAAGTACCTGATGCGCATCGAACAGTTCTGGTCGACAACTTCGTATGGCTACAGTCGGTGGTTCATCAACTGCGCCCATGTGAATATTATTGGTGAGGGTGGGAGAGTGCCTACAGGGTTTTGCAAAGTTTCCGGGGACATATGATATTGAGCATCCAGGTGAGTTGCTTTTGGGCCAATCCATTTGAAGAGGCGAAAGCCTAACGAGACACTAATAAATAAAACGAAAGTATCCAAATATCTAATGAACACTTTGTAAATAACGAGATAATCAAGGACAAGAATATGAAATTGTTCAATTATCAATACCCGGAACCTGCTGTGTAGGATAGATAGAGCGGGGTGATATATAGGCGATATAAGGTATGTGGAACCAGGGAAGTTGGGGCTGGTATTGCAGCCGTTGACAATCGAAGGTGTGGGGCGAGCAAGTTGTGATATGAGCCCCGTAATTACTCCTCCATGCGAGACACGCGGCTGGGTTCTTGTGCACTTCGCGCTCGGAGACACTCTTCTGAGATGATTGTGGGCTAAAGAGGGACCGCAGCTCAAACCAATGAGATAACTTCCACAGCTCCCCAAATAGAGACCCCAACCTACCAAATCAAGCAGGGGGCAAAGCAGCCTGTCCAACGCTCCAACCACTACCTGTCCAGGCAAACTCAGTAAAGGCCGTATTCTTGGTGCCATTCTGGAGGTAAACCCGCAGCACATCCAGCGGGATAGCCGCCACGCTGGAGGCGGGAATGCTAGCCTGGGAGAAGCCGCCGTCATACCAGCCACCGCTACCATCCCAAGCCTTCTCCTTGATTTGATTGCCCACCGCTCCATAGTACAGGCGGATGCCGAGGCTACCGCTATCGCCCCATGAGGTGACGCCCAGCGCGGCCCGCGTCACCTTGGTGGAGAAATTGAGCGAACCTGTGTTCCAGCCGTTGCCGTCCCAGGCCTTCTCAAAGACGTTGAGGTTTGCGTCCTGGGCGTAGACGCTTGCGGTGGGTTAGCAGGGTCTCAGTGTGTTGAACCGTTAGGGGTAACGCACCGTATGTGGATGGAGTTGGTGCCCCAAGAGGTCGCAGCGATTTGTGTGCCCGGAAGGGCGGGGCCCAGGTTGCTACCGGCAATCCAGCCCTTGCCGTCGGCATTCCCTGTTACAATGTCAGCCTCGGTCTCTACTTGTACACGAGGTCAGTACAAACAGGCCCACTCCTGGATAGTATCGTTAGCGAGCTGTGCGTAAACGCGGAGAACACTCTTGCCGCCGAGGTAAACAGCCGCGACAGACGAGTAAGGGGCAACGGCGAAGCCCGCCGAGCTCAGGTTGCCATTATACCAGCCAGATCCGGAATCATAGGCGGCTTCGCTGAGGTGGTTCTTGGTGGAGACATAATAGACGCGGATGTGCTCGAGGCCCAGAGACGTCGCCGCGACAGGAGTGCCAATCTTGCCTGTGGCGATGATGTTATGTGAGGTGCCGCCGGTCCAGGAGCCTTCGTACTGGACCTCACGAATGCCACCGTCGACAGCGGTCTCGTAGACACGGAGGTGTGAGTCCTTGCGTACGGCCGCTACAGCGGAGCGGATCTGGATCTCGTTGATGGCTGACATGTCGAGGATGTTTTCGTTATATTTGGGTTGCTAGCTTGGTTTGATGGTTGTGGTGTTAAAGGGAAGAGGATTGTTGACCTGGGGAAAAGCTCTGAATTTATACCACTTCTCCCATACTGAAGTTTGATCGTAAGGAGGGGGGGAATGAGCCTCTACACCCGACACAACCCCCCGAACCCCCCCAGACCATCTTCACAATCACATGCCACCTTCCCCAGCTCCTTTTCGTCAGTTTCGTCATCATCATCTCCAAGCTCATCATCAATCAATACGCCAACTTCTTGTACTCCGAACCCGCAATCCGCGCTGCTCAAAAGTCTGATGCAGCCAGCCACCAGACGCCGTGCAATATCTTTTGCCTCCTGATTCGACCCGGCGGAGATCTGCGGGCGCATGCGGCTCGATTTGGGTTGCGCGGGCCGGTGTGCTGCTGTAACGCAGTTCCGACTGGTTCATCGTCATTAAGGCGCCAAATAGAACCATGCGGGCTGGTGCATTTCTGTTTCATCTCAGTCCATGATGGTTGGCTAATCAGCTTCTTGTCGCTCTGCAGGTGGTGTTTGCTTTGAACAATAACTGCGATGCTGGTGGGGCAGAGGAAGAGTATCTTAGGTTGTTGTGACAAATTGTATAACCCAGAGCTGCTGCATCATGACGATATGTCCTGACCACGACCTGTTTCTGTCTGCTTTGCATGAGCTGAGCAACAAAATTGTGAGGGGTAAATGGATGGTGCTATGAAGACTGGTCCAGTAGCTCAAAGAATACGAGAAAAAGGCGTGATAAGGTCGACGGTGGTGTGTACGGTGATCTGGACGGTGGTCAGTAATATAAAGGCGTTATCTCTGATCCTAATATATTGAAGGGACTTCCTTTCTATACTAAAAAATTCTTTTCTTTTCTTTATCAATGAAGATATTCATTTATTATTCATCTTAATTTTCCTATAACGTGTATGCTAAGCGGGATGACCAGACAAGCGAGTTGACCGCTTTCCACCACCCTATCGCAACCATCCTAAATCACACAACCACAACACTAGGAAATAACAATAACTGAATCAGAAACAGATGAATCAGGCGAATCTGCAGCCTCCTTGTACGTGCATGCATTATGGCCAGGCTTGCCGCACACGCCACAGCACCGAATCTTCGTACGAGACTCCCTTGCACCACCACCATTTTGCTGTGTTTCCTGGACCAACTGCTCAACCACAGCCTTTTGATCCAATAAATCCTGTTCTTCTTGCATATTAAATGACCCTCCAAGTTGCACACGTGTTTTCTTTTGGCTCTCCGTCGCTTACGAAGCCCCTCCTTGGCCTTTCGTAGTGCTGAGATCTCCATACATAGAAGAGCTACCTCCTGCATCACAGCCATCGTACCTTTAGCTAATCGATCCACAGCAGTTAGCTTAGAGGTTGGAGAGTTGCTCTGATGGTTGGGAATTTGGGTTTTGACAAGCGCTGACTGAGGTGGCCTCTCGAGGGTTGTGTGGCGTTTGAGAAACCAAAGGTAGTGCTGCGGGTGAGCTTGAGGCTGGGGGTGTTGGGGTCCGAATGCGCACATCCGGCACAAGACCGGCTCCAGCGAAACCCCCCTGGATGTTCTTTTCTGTAACCGAAGCAAAAAAAGCTTCTTTAAACGCACAGAGAAATTCCAACTTGCTGATGTGTGTGATGTTCATCGGCATCAACTGCTCAATTTGGCGGCTGTATGCCTTCTTCGACGGCTGTGACGAACCCCTGATCAGAACCTCTGAAAGGGATACTGGGTTGAAGGCAGCTTCTTGTCAGACAGAAAAGGGTTCTGGTCAACCAAGCTGAATAAGAGCTCATGGGAGCTGAAACTGACGTAACCAGTTCAGCTGGACATGGTACCGTTTGACACCAACGTTGTCACCATGTATAGATATAATAGAGGTTCTCTGGCTTTGAAGGAACGGGAGGACAGACAAGGACAGGCAATACAATCACACTGTTGCAACCCCCATGATATTCACCCTCAAAGAGTGCATCGAACTTCTGACACTTTTGAATAACGGTTCAGTGTAGCCAAAAGGTACACAACAAGATCACCAATTGTCTCTCGTAAGTGCTTGGTCCTAAGAACTCACGATGTGAATTGCATACTGCAGAACTATCTACAAGCCATCTAGCTCCTCCGTATATATAAAACTTCCTTTGCCGTGCTCACCATGGTCAGTCCACCGAACGTACTGAGCAGGTTTTGAACATCCTGATTGGCTGATGCCCCACCTGATGGTGAACTGTGATATCAGGGGTTCGTCACATTTGTCTAAATGCTCATGTGTTAGTTCGAAGCACCTTCATAAGCCTAGCTGCTAACTATATCCGCTAGTGCTACTAACCACTAGACAGAACCTTTGAAAGGGATACCGGTTGAAGGCGACTTCTGATCGATGGGTCAATGCAGCCAAAGGGTGCATAACAAAACTTGTTATATCAACACAACTGTACTGATAACAACTTGTATTGCATACCGCAGAACTATCTAATACCAGATACTTCTTCCGTGTATATAATCGGTGGATCACTACCAGCCGTTTCTATCCGCCACAAGAATCACTGTTCTCCTCACTCGTTATCCTCTCCTATTAGTTACGAACAATAGGACAGGAGCGCTACGCGCCTCACTCTGTGTCAGGTTCGTGACGAAAGATAGTTAAAAGGATTGGCCTCTATCTTTTAACGCCTATGTTTATTTTATATCGCAGTCTTTGTCTTTCTCTATACGACGCGAATGATAATGCGGTTCAGCAGGCCCATGAGAGGCTGTTCAAGATAAATCCAGAGTGTGAGAAGTTGGAGTATGGCGGTAAACCAGCGCCCAGGCGATCAGGTGGAATAGTGGTGACCTTGTGCCTACCTTGACACGACCGCGTCGAGAGGTACTCGTTAGGTCACTCATGACTTACACCTAGACCAGGCAAATCGCAGCATCACCAAAATAGAAAAGCAATCTTGTTTAATTAACGTGTGTGATAAGCGAACGGGACAGACAAGCGAGCGGGACACTTTTTTCGCGACGCGTCTCCTGTTCACAAAACATCAAATTTCTCCACAAACTATTATGGCAACTCCTTCCTACGAAGCCAGGATGAATTTAGCCCTCGAAGCTATGCAAAAGGATAAGAAATTAAGTATCCGAGCTGCAACAAATATCTACAATGTCGAGAAAACAACCCTCCATAACCGACGCAACGGTAAACTTTCACGAAGCAATATTCCAGCCAATTCGCGTAAGCTCACGGACCTAGAAGAGCAAACGATTGTTCAATATATAATTGAGCTATGTGCACGCGCATTTTATCCTCGGCTTTGTTACGTGGAAGATATGGCCAACCGATTGTTGCGCGAACGCGACGCGCCCCCTGTTGGTATACGATGGGCTCACAACTTCGTCAAACGCCAGCCAGAACTTCGGACGCGATTTACGCGTAAATACGACTACCAGAGGGCTAAATGCGAAGATCCAAAGATTATCCGCGAGTGGTTTGCCCTTGTATATAATGTCAAGGTCAAATACGGCATCCTCGACGACGATTCGTACAATTTTGACGAGACTGGGTTTATGATGGCCTAGATTGGATCAAGCACTTCGATTTCCACACGGTATCTCGTACGAAGGGCAAATATCGGCTGTTAATCCTTGACGGCCACGAGAGCCACCACTCCGAAGAATTCGAAACCTACTGCCAGGAGCACAACATTATTACACTATGTATGCCTCCGCACTCCTCCCACCTACTTCAGCCATTGGATGTTGGCTGTTTTGCGCCATTGAAGAAGGCGTACAATCGCCAGATTGAGCAGTTGATGCGGATGAACATCACACACATCAGCAAGTTGGAGTTTCTTTGTGCATTTAGAGAAGCGTTTTTTGCTTCGATCACAGAAAAGAATATCCAGGGAGGTTTTGCTGGAGCTGGCCTTATGCCGTACGACCCAGAGAGGGTGCTTTCTAAGCTGGATGTACGGCTCCGGACTCCAACACCCCCATCCTCAAGGCCGGGCACGGCACTACCTTGGCTCTCCCAAACGCCACACAACCCTCGAGAAGCAAACTCGCAGTCAGAGCTTATTAAAACTCGCATTTCCAACCATCAAGGCAGCTCTCCCACCTCCATGCTAGCCGCTGTGGGCCAGTTTACTAAGGGAGCAATGGCAATAATGCACGAGGTAACCCTTCTCCGTGCAAAAAACTCTTCGCTACGTAAGGCCAATGAGGGGCTTAGTAAGAGACGGAGAGCCAAAAAAACACGTGTGAGGCTTGGAGGGTCACTTACTGTACAAGAGGCACAGGATCTACTGGATCAGAAGGCTGTGAGCGAGCAAGTAATCCAGGAAAACCGACAGAATGGTGGTGGTGCAGGGGGGTCTCGTACGAAGATTCGGTGCTGTGGTGTGTGCGGCAAGCCTGGCCATAATGCACGCACGTGCAAGGAGGCTGCAGAATCGTCTGATTCATCTATTTCTGATAGAGTTATCGTAGTTTCCTAGTGTTGTGGTTGTGTAATTGAGGGTAGTTGTGGTAGGGTAGTAGAAAGTGTCCCGCTCGCTTGTCTGTCCCGTTCGCTTATCACACACGTTACCACTAAAAGGAGAATGATATTGAATGGCAAGTATTTCGCAACCCTTATTCTCCTATATTATACCCAAGATAGTGTTCAAATTTCCGCCAAACGCCTCTATCCATGATGCTCGTTCGTAGCCCACTTCAATACCAGCTATATCCTGTCTCAGGCCTTGATATGTCCACCATCAATGATAGTCTTCAAGTTGGGCAAAACACCAATCCGGTCCGACGACGGGTTGCCACTTGCAGTGCCAGAGGTGGTCAAAATGGTCCTAACCCTCGCAGGTGAAAGCTTGTGACCAAGTCTTGCTTGTGCAATACCCTGAACAGCCGCAGCTGCACCAACAATAATCGGACTCGCACCAGACGTACCGCTGAAACCAGTGGTGTACAAGTTGTTAGCAGTGCCATCAGCATTGGTGAAGGTGGTATCGATGTTCTCTCCCCATCCGTACACATCAACACGGCTACCGTGGTTAGAATAGCCCAAACGAACGTGTGGAACTGCCGAACTGGATGCTCCGACCATGATCGCTCCAGACTCGCGGTACTCGTTGGGGAAAGCCCGGTTGAAGATGCGTTTGCCCGCCAGGTTCTTGTAGGCATCAAGATCGTTGCCGCCGTTGCAAGCAGCTTCGACGACAACGATTCCCTTACCGGTGCAGACACGGATCGCGTCGTGGTTGGCGTCGGCTACAGAGACAGGCCAGTAGTATTGGCCACCAACAGGATCGAACTCCTGGGCTTCCAGCAGAAGGATCTCACCGATGGCCATGTTGTTGCAGGCGTCAAGGATGGTGGCGGCTGTGTTGTATGAACCATCAGGACGAGATTGAGAGATAACTCGGCCTTTAGCCTTGGGGATGATGCCAACACCACCAATCTGATTATCGATCATGAGCATCTGACCGAGGACAGCCGTTCCGTGGTCGGGATAGTCCTTGTTGCGCCCAGAGATGAGAGTGATGTTGGCAGCACGGAGGTCTTCGTGGTTGAGGTTCCTGTTGCATCATCTCGTTAGTCAAGTTCTACAATTAAGGGGTCGAGGGGAGGGCTGGCGTCAACATACCATCCTTGTTCCATGTCAACAACACCCACATTGGCACCGTCACCGCCAGTGATAGTCCAAGCATAGCGGGCATTGATACCCTGGGGAGCGGCATTTAAATACCCCTGATTTCCGCTTCGAGGATCGTCATTAGGGTTGACGGCAGGCGGTGGTCCTTGTTGCAAGGCATGGACGCTGGCGACAGTGTCGAGATCGTTCAGTCGATGGATCAGTTCCAGGGTCAGCCCAGACAGCGCAGGCGGTGCTTCTTTTCCAGATCCAGAGCTAGCAGTAGATACAGCGTTCAACCCAAGATCATCAATGTCGATCTGGAACCACTCCTCAAAGCTTGGTATCTCGACACCACCAACATCGAGACGCTTGCGGAGAGCTGCGCTGGGACGGTGATCTTCTGGAACGAGAGGCGCAACATTGGGCGCAAGCCGACGTCTGTGTCGGCCAGTATTAAGACCGTCAATGAGGCTCTCAACTCCCGTGACCAAGCTGGCAATAAAGTTGGGGTCCTCCAGCTGCTTTTTCAAGCCCTCTGGAGTGAGCTTCAGGGCGAGCTTGGGAGGGTTGGAAGCCAGGGAAGATAGTGTTGACGTGATGGCCTCAACAGATTCTGTAGCGGTTTATCTCGTTAGTAGTGGGCATATCAATGGATAACTTGAACAAGAATCTTACCCTTTGAGTTCAGATCAAGAGCATAGCCGGCACTGAGTTGCGCAGTGGCCAACAGACCAGCTCCGAGCCATGCTTTCCACCTTGATAGTGACATTGTGACTCTGCGAAGATGAGTTGTCTAAGAGGCTATCAGAGCTTGAGTCTGAGCGTTGATGGTTGAAAGGCTGGATGGTGAAACAGGTAAAGAGAGATTCAAGACCGAACATCTCACCAACTTATATTTGTATCTGCCTATTTGAAGACTGCGCTACCGAAGATACTCGACCCATACCAAGCGCTTGGGTATGGAGCAATGCGTGTACTTCGCCTACCTACAAGGCTAGAACCGACGTAAAATTGGTATTCCATCCTTCGGGGCTTCGTAGAATATGCGATTGGTTGAGACATGGGTGCTGACCCCTGGACGCTTTAACATCTCGACCAAATCCGACACTAAGCCACAGTTTTCCGGGCCTGACAGGTGTAGTAGATATCCAACATGCATTGCCCCTGGGCCGCAAAACACGAAAGGCCCCGTGAATCCGACGCGTGCAAGGCTCCTGAATTTGACCAAGTCCGAAATACTCGGACAGACGTGTCTCCGCGGCCGGGGCCACTCGGTCATCAGCCCTGTAACCGCGCCACGAACCAGCTCCTGCGGACCTCAAGTTCCAGCCAGGGTCTTGCCCCGAGCGGGTGGTCCCTAGCTCTCTTTCATCGGTGAGCGCTGACGCTTGGCTCGAACCGGTCGCCCAAGCAAATAATACCACCACACCAAGCCCAACTGCAACCTTTCCCCGAAAAATATTTTTCCAGGAAGAATCGACCAATCAGGAGCCGGTTACTCCTGCCCGCAGGCCTTGGAAGCCTAATCTCGGAATACCCTCACCTCACTGTTCCCCCCCCCCCCCCCCCCAACACCAGCGAAACCCTCCCTACTCGACCAAGATGGCCACTGCGGCCCAGTTAGGCGCACGCCTCACGAGCCACGCCAAAAGAAGCATCTACCTTGGGCTCGACGACGCCTGGGCTGCGATCCTCGAAGGCAACGACATCTCCGCGGAAAACGCGACTCCAGAGC